>APFE031030219.1:90514-118061 GCA_000404065.3 Pinus taeda
TTTGGAATCAGATCCACAAAAGATTCTGTGAATTCCACACATGTTTTAGCATTAACAATATAAAATTCAACAAAAGTGGCATAATTCAAACAAGGGATGAAGCTAGGAGAAAGTCCCATATGATTTTGGTAGAATAGAAACCCCTATGATGTATCACATAATCTAAATACAACTCATGTTTGAACCACAATCTGTAATGTGTAAGCCAAAAGAGATCATGTTATACACCATAGCTCCCTACCTTGGAAAAATTTTCTCAAAGAAAATTCCCATAAAATCAAACAAAAAAAGGTCTAAAAACTTCGACCCAGAAAACAGAGTTAAAATGAACATTCACAATCATTATAAATGATAACCAATTTAGTCTATTGTATAATCTAGTTATAATATCAACATTTATTCAACCTAACCTAAAAGAACAAATTTAAATCCCAATTGGACTTGCATCCAATTCAATTCATGTATAATTATATAGAAAAGCTTGAGCTGGTGGGTCTCCCTTAAAATTTCAGAGTAAAGTAATGACATTCATCCTATATCTAACGAGAATTGTATACAAAAATGAATATTTTAGTCTTAAAATAGGGAAAAACTGTAGTTAGAAACCATAAATACTCTAAACAACCCCTAAATGTTGTAGATTCACATTAAAAGAGGAAAAGTAAAAAGGATAATAAACTCCATTGTTCACATATAGGCAATAGATACCTTAGCGAAGTTGCGGGTATAATAAAGGTCAATGACCAAATTCCACACATTTTGAGAAACAATATATTATAATCATTACCATAAGCTATGAACCAAACAATTCATTAAAACCATGCAAAATTAAGGTCACAGAAAAATTAGTGAAGTCTTTGAGCCCAATAAACCTTCAAAATTTAATTTTCGTGGACACATCAACTAGCAGATGTGGAGCATAAAAAACCCAACAACTCAACAAATTAGTATTGTCAATGCCTTTAAATACTTGTACCACATAGAGATAAAATTCTCTTTGGCTCGGTAGTTTTACACAATGAAAGCCATTCTACATGGCCACAAACTATAAAGGAAAAAAATATAGATTCTCTAGAACAGAGAGCACTGGAGATGGAGATTTCAACATTTATTACTAGTATGTTTATACAATCAACTACATCAAGACAATAGAAGCAAACTCTCCCACTCAAGAGGCTCAACAACAAAAGGCACTCTAGATGGCATTGAAGTATAAAAAATAAATAAAAGCAAAAGATTAATTTGGAAGGAAGAATTGAAATCATGTAAAATATTTACTTTCATAAACAACATTAAACCCCAACCAAAAGGTGAAGGCATGGGTTGTATAGGACCAATGCAAAATGTAATTGAAAAATAGGTAAGAAAAATTTCAATTGTACACCATGTTTTTGCTTGCAAACAACATAATACCTAACATCGAAGCATGACTTGCTTTGATTTTCCTTTAACGAAATCTACAAACTTATCTTGTCTCCAATTCAACCATACATGATACAAAACATCAAGACTCGGTTTAAAGACTTGAAAGTTCTCTAGAAAACATTAATATTTTTGGAAATTCTTAGCATTTAGAATCTTAATTCTGGAGTAAAAAAGGGGTTGCGGATCACATAATACAAAATTTTATGGACTTATTTCCCACTAAATATTAGAAAATGACTTTGAATGGGCAATTATCAAGTCCCAAACATAGCTCCCTACTTATACCCAACCATTGTATCTTTTTGGGTTATCTAATTTTCTAATCTTTTTTCTATAATATAAAGGTGTTTCTATAAAATTCTCAGTGATACTTACAATATAGTCACGAATCAATTGTCTTTCTTGAATCATCTATCATGTCGGTTGTTTTTCATATGCCCAATGTGTGTTTTTTTTTAAGACCTTTTTTGTAGCCTGGTCTATGCTTAATGTTTTGCTGTCAATTTTGTTTTGGAAGATTGTAGGCTAGAACAATGTTTTAGCACATGTGTATTACTGGTAAGTTTTGAGGTTAATTATTTACCTATTGTAAACATTGTAATTCAAGTTAAGGTCCTATATGGTCCTAGGCTAGTAATTTTCTAGTCAATGAGGTTTCGACTACTAATTTTTTGGATGGTCAAATGGAGAGCAAAAATTAAATCGAGAAGGAATATGATTCTCTTATGTTGTCATAAATTCTCTTCTGAGTTTATTTTCGCCACAGAAAGCAACATTGTTTTGATTAGGATGTTTTGTGCACTAGATGATAATTATTCATGGAGGATTTTGGTCAGGGTTTGATATTGTGAATGTGTGCATGAAAAATATCTAGCTTTTGTTTACTTAATTGAGTCTACTTAATTTTGACCTTGATCTTGAAGCCCTAGAATGGATAATGACTATATTGTGTGTTGGCTTGGTGGATTTTGTAGTGTTGTAGTAGGTAGAATTCTGGTCATGACTATGATCCTTGGTTTGTTGACTTGTTTATTTCCCTAAATATGTTGAGTTGATATGTATAGCAATGAACTTTTTCATAGGGAAGAGAGCATATTCTTTTAGTGCGGAAGGGAAGAGCCTTTCGTATTAGAGCCACTTGTGTTTTCTTTATGCATTTGAGCATTCAAAATGACTAGTTTTATGTCTTCTTGTGCACTATGCCTTCTTGTACACCCTTCTTCCTTGTGTGCACTCTTTCTAAGGTATCAAGTGTAATTCATTGAGTTTTGGAGGAAATCAAAGTGACTAGAGATTGCATGCATCATGAGAAGACCATATGAAAACAAATGAAGTAAAAAATACCCCTAAGGTGATAAATGAAAATGGAATGGACAAATGAGGTAAAAAAGACCCCTAAGGTGAGAAATAAAACTGGAACAATTGTGGGAATCTCATGTTTATGTTTTTTCCAATAGTAGAAAATAACCCTAAGGTGAGAAATGAAAATGGAATGGACAAATGAGGTAAAAACGATCCCTATGGTGAGAAATAAAAATGGAATAGTTGTGGGAATCTCATGTTTATGTATTTTCCAATAGTAGAAAATACCCCTAATGTGAGAAGTGAAAATGGAATGGAGAAATGAGGTAAAAAAGACCACTAAGGTGAGAAATAAAAATGGAACAGTTGTAGTAATCTCATGTCTATGTATTCTCCAATACTTTCAAGTGTGTTTGAACTTTAAAATATTATTAAGACTTATGTGTTTTTACTATAGATTATTTGTGTTTTCACTATAGATTATTTGACAGTGAAATAATTGCATTATTTTTATAATTTATCCTATCAAGTGATGAGACTTGCTTACCAAGAAGCATGATGTAGAGTGTCCAAACTAAATTTCCTCAGACACATGGAGATTGGAATAGAGCCCATGGAAATTATATCAACCACATTTGTTGTGTGTGAGGAAAATCTTGCTAAAACATATGTGTTTTCATTATAAATTATTATTGTCTTCACTATATATTATTTGATAGGGTAATGGTTGCATTATTTTAATAATTTATCCTATCAAGTGATGAGACTTGCTTCCCAAGAGGCATGATGTAGAGTGTCGAAACTGAATTACCCCACACATATAGAGATTGCAATAGAGCCTGTGGAAATTATATCAACCACATTTGTTGTGCGTGAGCTTAAATTCCTCCCTAATTAATTCTACAATAGTTATACCTATGTTTATTTCAATTGTTTAATACGATTACACACTTTTTAAAATTGAATCATTATGGTTTATATCTTCCTCAAATGATGTGAATTAGCCTATATGATTAAATTCTATAATAGTTGTATCTATGTTTATTTCAATTTCTTAAACCATTCCTCACTCTTCAAAACTGAATCTTTTTGGTTTATATCTTGCTCAAATGATGTGAATTAGCCTATAATTATATCGTGCATATAGGAAGATCTATGCATGTTTTTTACATCCATCTTAATTTGAAGAAATACTTTTGTTAATTTGTATGCTTATGGTAAAGTTTTCATAATTTTTTGGCATACAACTCCATGTTTCATGTTGTGATGCTAATGTAATATATATATTACCAACACACAAGGCTTTTGGTTTCCATGCATTATCAACATTTCTTTTCACAAGGGGGCATGGTCTTCCTTTCTTTTATTTCTAACCTTCAAGCAAATCTTCTAAACCAACTTTATTCTTTATACTATGAATTGCATAAATTGTTAATAGACCTTGCCTTGAATTTTTGAGTTTCAATCCATGTGCACTTGCACTTCTCATCACATCACATTTTTATGGTGAAACCTCTCTGATTCAAAGGTATATTTCTTTAACCTAGTGTCTTTTTATTTAGGAGGAAACATTTCCCCTAAAACATGTATCCTCTTATTGACACAATTATGCATCTTCTGTCTCCTAAATACCCGTTGCTTTAGTCCTCTGTCAGTTTTCAAAGCATCCCCAACATTTTCATTATTTCTTTTTTCATGTTTTACTACTTCCCTAGAACCAAAGCATCCTCAAGAATTTCATAATTTTTGTTTTCATGTTTTACTACTTCACTAGAAATATAAAATCTCCTTGACCTCTTTGGACATACAACATTTGAAGACATGTTTCTTGTAGCCCATGCCCAAGTTTTATGTAGAGGAGGAAATGAAGAAACACCCCAAAATAATTTTCTTGACTTGTTAACCTCTCCACATTATCGTCATGATTCTCATGTATTACCCCTCGAATCTTTTGTTGTTGCTTCCATGCCAAAATACTTGTAAAAGAGAATAGTAAATGAAGAAACACCCTAAAAAGAATTTTTGACTTGCTAGCCTCTCCAGATTATCATCATGATTTCCATCTATTCCTCCCATAATCTTTTGGTGTTGCTTCCATGCCAAACATGCTTGTAAAAGAGAATAGTAATTGTCTTGTGTAGGGGGAAATATAGCAAACAGCAAGGGAGATATAGTGAACACCATGACATCCCCTTCGAGATTTGAACTAATATCTCCATCCTACAGTAAGAAGATGCATTTTCACTTTTATGTGAGTTTGTTTTTTTATGATATTCTCCAAGTTAAGATTATAGTTAACGCCCACTCGAAGAAAATCTTCAACATCCTCGCTTCCCATGATTTACAAGATATGAACCCTAACCTGAGTTGTATACGTTTTCCATCAATGCCTAAATAAAATATCATGTTACTAGATATTCCTTTCCTCATTAAGGAGGCCATTATGGCAAATCCTTTTATACATTCAACTTCAATTTTTTATCCTCTTTTTGCTGAAGCAAGAGACTGTCCTACTATTCCATTATACCAAAAGTAATGTTACAATATATACAAAAAAACTTGACTTTGTCATGGACTTCTGAAAAAACTAGGGCATTATGCCATAGAGAAGGCCCTCCACGCTAACTAAAGGATAAGATAACCACTCAAAAAATACCCTTGGTTAACTGTTAATCCATAGTTGGACTCCATGATCCCAACCATCATTACCGCGCATAGCGGGAAAGTACAAGCGGCTCCACAAAAATACAAAGCCAAATCTGACAGTCGAAACCCTCTATAGAAATGGACGGCTCGAAGAAAAATCGGGAAGCCAAGCTACTCGAGCTTTAAGGCACGATGGAGGTTGGTATTACGTACCCCACCCTCGCCATGTGTTGAGATCCTAGTGGGATCGATCTCAAGAAACCCAAACCACTTACCATTCAAAAGCTCCGCGATCAACTGGAAACCGCTTAAAGCTTGGTTTTTCATTCTGTAAGAGGAATGCATGAGAATTTCCATCACTGGAAAGATCCATCCTGCCTTTCCGTGAAGCTTAACATCAGGACTCATAACAAAAATAGCCACCAACTATAAATTCAACACCATGTTGCTAATCGAAGGAGAGAGGAGACTGGTTAACTTACTCCAAAGGATAATGTAACTGCTCAGAGTATGCCCTTCTTCAAGGTTCCAACCAAAGTATTGTGTTTGAACTTGCATAAGAAGCTTCAATCAGTGTCTTTCCCTCTGACCCAATGTCCAAAAATTTCTCTATCCTCTGCCGCTTGTTCATTGTAGAGAGCTTTTAATCTGCTCTGAGGCAACTCCTGCCACTTCATCTTAATCCTGCATTCTGTATTAATCACTCCTTAGTTGGCTAGTAAATCTGCTAGTTTATTGGCTTTCTGATTAACATGATTGAAGCTTACAGTTTGAAGACTCCGGAGATGATTTTGAATTCTTTGGTACACTTGAATTAGTTTCCAGTGTTTTGAGACCCTTTCTGGCACTGTTTCACAACTAATTCTCTTTACCACATTTATAGAGATCTCTGAGTCTGCTTCGATAATGACATTTGATCTGTGATTTAGTTTAAGAAGTTCTAGACAATTTTCCAATGCCATTAGTTCAGCCATGTTTTTGGTGGCTATGCCTAAATGGTAGTGGAAAGTAAATATTATAGTTCCTTCTTCATCTCTTAACACCCCTCCATAACCTGCTGTTCCAGGGTTGCTTTTTGAAGCACCAACAATATCACATTTCAAATAACCTTTCGGTGGAGGATGCCAGAACATCTTTTCTATTTCCAAATATCTTTCCTTTCTACTAAGTCCATGGTGAATGATCTCTTACATGCCCAATTTCCTGAGAGTTCCCAATTCATTCGCTGTGGGAGGATTCTTGGGGTAACCGTGCACAGTGGTGGAAAATGTCTCCTTAATCTGTTTCAAGATCAGATCCATCAGGCGAAGTGGAGTAGTTTTTTCATCCTTGAAAATTCTTTTATTCCTTTCTTTCCAGACATTCAAGATAAGGAAGCTTGGCGTAAAGGTCCAGGCTAGATTAAGGATCTCATACTCCAAAATTTTTTTTCTCCACCTGTTCAGGTTATTAATGATGCTGCCTTTATCTTTGTCTATCTGTTGAAACATGGTGTCAAAAGAATCCCATAGCTAGGTGGTGTAGGTGCAGCTGTTAAGAATATGCTCCATTGTCTCCTCTTGAGCTTCACATAACTGACATCTAGAAGGCCCAATAACCCCCCTATTCTGAATCTTGTCCCAAGTTAATATTTTCTTGTGATGAACTAACCACATGAAAAGCTTGATCTTCATCCACCCTTGGTGGCTCAAAAGTTGTTGCCAGGATTTCACCAAAACACAAGGATCCAGGTTCAGGATAATTCTTTTTTCTTCCTTGATATTAAAGGTACCTTCATTATTGAGGCCAGATCTTAGCTGCTCTTTCCCCTCTCTTACCAAGATCTTACTTTGTTTCAACATGCTTATGATTTCCTCTGCTTTTGTTTTTATGGGGCTGTCCTCTCTGTAGTCTATTCTCCTCCAGTTTCTCCACTTTCCGGAGTCATGAGGAATATTCCAAAAGTCTTTAACTTTTATTAATCCTTGGGAATGTGTTTCCTGCTTGAGGCTTATAAAGTCCTCTCTTATCAGCATTGGTTCTTGTTGCCATTTATCTTCCGAGAAGAGAGCTAGATCTCCTGCTCTAATTTCCCAAAAACTATTTTTTTGTACTAGGCTTCTGTTCTACCAGGATTTATTCCAGATGTGAGAGCCTTTTATGTGTCCAGAAATTCCTATAAGATCACTTATTTGCCAGGCACTTGCATATTTTTCTTTCCATAGTTTGGCCCATTGAGCCTCTAGTTCTTTAACCCATCTCCACCAGAGCTTGGCTCCTAAAACATTACTTAGAATCTCTTGATCATCTAAGCCTAGCCCTCCGTGACATTTGTGTTTACAAATTTAATCCCAAGAAATCAAGGCCCATTTCTTCCTTGTTTCCTCCTTGCCCCAAAGGAAGTCTCTTTGGATGTTCCTAAATTGTTGTAGGACTTCTTTGGGAGTAGGAAGGGATGATAAAAAGAAAACATGGATAGATTGCAAAACGGCCTTTGTCATAATCAACCTTCCAGCTAGGTTCAATGATCTGAAAGTCCATTTTTTGACTTTGTCATGCATGTTGTTGAGCACCAGTTCCCAAATACTTTTATGCAATGGTCTAGCTGTCAGGGGAATTCCCAAATACTTTGAAGGGAGGGAATCTCTTTGAAAGCCCAAAATTCTGCATATATTCCTCTGAATTGCAATGTTAGTATTTAAGAAAAAAAATTGATTTGGAGAGATTAACTTCCATACCTGTAGCCAAGGCAAAGTCATTTAGAATTTGTTTGTACGCTGAAGCTTCTTTGACTGTGGGGATAACCTGCAGCATGGTGTCATCCACAAATTGTTGGTGAGTCATTGCTTGACCATTCTCCATTAATTGGAGGCCCTTGATCTTTCCTAATACTTTGGCTTGATTAATGGATCTACCCAGACCTTCCATCATGAGGATAAAGAGAAAGGGAGAGAGTGGGTCTCCCTGCTTGAGGCCTCTGGAAGAAGTAAAGATCTCTGAGGGCGAGCCATTCACCAGAATTGAAAAGCTGGAAGAAGTAACTAGAGCCATAATCCATCTGACCCAATTGTGATCAAACCCAAAAGCAGTAAGGACCTTCTTGATGTAAATGCAGTTCACCTTGTCATACGCTTTTCCAATATCTAATTGCATGATCATACCAGCCTACCTTTTGCTGGTAAGTGTATGAACCACCTCGTGGGCTTGAATAATGTTGTTAAGGATTTGTCTTCCTTCCACATAACCAAATTGTTCCCCTGAAATTAAAGATAAAAGAAGAGGTTTGAGTCTGCTAGCCAAAATCTTAGAAATAATTTTGTAAACAACATTTCATAAAGAAATGGGTCTAAACTTATCAGGAGTCAGGTCTGAGTCTTGTTTAGGGATTAGGGAGATGAAGGAGGTGTTGAGGGCTTTCAGAATGGTCCTGTTTCTTCTGGAGTCCTCTACAACATTAAGAATATCGTGTTTGACAACATTCTAGTAGGCCTTGAAAAAGTCCACATTAAAACCATATGGACCTGGAGCTTTACCATTCTGCATATCCTTGATAACCTCACTGACTTCTTCTTCGGTTACTGGTTTATTCATGTTAAAATTATCCTCTCTAGACATGATTTTAGGGATGTTTTTTGTGATTTCCTTAATGCATTGTTCTTTGTCTAGATTATTTTCCTTTTTAATGCCTTTGAAATGCTATACTAGCACAGATTTGATATTCTTATGAGAGGTCTAAAGCTCCCCATTCTCATTCAATATCGAAGAGATTCTATTGTGCACTCTGTTGGCCATGGTAGATCTATGGAAAAATTTGGTGTTTCGTTCACCTGCTTTAAGCCAATGAACTCTAGACTTTCGTATCCAAAATATTTCCTCTTGTTTGCATAAATTCTCCCATTCTTGATTGTGTTTATCATCTTTCTCACTTTTGACTTTATCAAAACCATCTATAATCAATGCTTGGCTTAGTTCCTATCATTTAATTTCCACTCATTTTTTGTCTACGAAAATATTTCCAAACTCCCTCTCGTTCCATTCTTTGAGTTTGAGTTTTATGTGCTTTAGTCTTTAATGAAGGAGGAAGATTTTGGTGCCATGGATTTGCAGATCTTCTGACCACAATTTTTCAATGTTGCTGATGAAATCTGGGTGGGAGAGCCAGATGTTCTCAAATATGAAGGGCCTATTCCTCGGAGAATCGATCGCTTTGATCTCTAATTGAATCGGCAAGTGATCAGAGCTTCCAAATTGGAGAACATTGGTAGATATTTCTTTATTAGTGAGCATCAGCTCTTCTGAAATCAAAAATCTGTCTAACTTGGAGGTGACCTGGGCATCACCTCCACTTTTGTTATTCCAAGTAAAAAGGCCATTGTGCATTTCAGAGTCAAATCTTTGCTTAGCGTTTTGATACCTCCTTTATTTTCTGAAAGATATTTTATCATCTTGAAATCTCCTCCCATGACCCAAGGGATTTCGTCATGTCTACTTCTGATATCAACCAGGGATTCAAGAAATTTGAGTTTCTCATCTATTTATTGAGGACCATAAACATTTGTAACCAGGAAGGTGTCCGACACCCCCACTAGTTGAATGATAACTGATAGATAATTTCTTGATGCCTCCGCATCTATTATACTGACTTTTTGGGGGTTCCATAGAATGAGAATGCCCCTAGCTATGTTCTCTACTTTAACTTCTAGAAACTCAAATCTATGATGCCATTTGCTATGGATTTGTTTTAATTTATGAATGGAGCATCTTTTTTCTTGAATGAAGATTATGTCCGGCATTGCTAGCTTCATTCTGTTACTTAGCATTCTTTGTTTTCTTTTACTTCCTAGACCTCTGATATTCCAATATATGAACTTCATAATTAAATATTTGTAAAGGAGTAACTGATTAGATCTTCCATCTTACCGAAATCTATCATTAGCTTTCCACACTCCATCAAGAGCTCATTTTTCTTTTCACTGCCCCTCTTCTTTCCTGGATTTCTAGTAGCTAATCCTGGAGTTGATTTCATTGTTTTCACCCCTCTGTGCTCCTATTTGTGAATATTTTTACCATTATCCAGCCCTTTTTCTTGCGTTTTCCATAAAAACAACTGTTGTATCCTGTTCCATTCTTCTTGATAGTGAATCTATTCCTCCTTTGGTTCCTTACATCAGGAATCCTTCCAGATCCAGGTTTTCCTTGTCGAGAATTTCTTGTACTTCATGATCTTCCAGATATGTTTCACTTTGGGTCATTTCCTGGTCCATCTCCATTTTTGTTTCACTTATCATCGCTTCTTTTTGAGAACCAATATCTTGATATTGTTTTCTTTTTCCTCTTCTTTTTCTTTTTTATTAGAACCTTCCTCCTAATATTGGTTTTCTCTTGTGATTTCTTCATTCTCTTCCAACACTTGGAACTTGTTCTGACTGACCTTCTACCCCTCATTATATTGTTGCTTAAGCCCCTTTTTCCCCCTCTTCCTTTACTTGCCACTTTCTGAAAGCTTTCTGTGTCCTTCGTTGTATTAAGTTTATCTTTGTTGTCTGCTTTACTGAGAGGGCAGTCTCTGAACAGATGTCCATGTTCATGGAACCTATGGCATCTGAAAGGGATATGCTCATAGTCCACTGTCTGCACCCACTCCTCATCGAAAACTTCCAGGATAACTTCATTTGGAAGCGGTCTTGATAGATCCATTTCCACACATATCCTTGCAAAGGAGGCATATTTTCCTCTTCTTGTGGCTTCAAAAGCTTTGACAAAATGTCCTAGTTTATTGCTAATGGCAGCTAGTGATTCGGTTTGCCAATAATCAAGAGGTAGAGAATAGAGCCTTACCCATACTGGAATAGAAGAGAAAGTCTCCCTCTTTGGGACAAAGTTCATCCTCCATGGCCTCATATAGAGATCAGCTGTTGCAAGAAAGTAGGGTCATCCTTCGAATATTCTATCTTTGTCTTCGATGTTTGAGAACACCACTGTGAAGAATCCCTTTGACCCAAGATGTAGGTCAATGCTTCCTTTGGGTTTCCAGCGATACTTGATCCACATCTATAAAGCTTTTTCAGTGGGCCATAGTCCCATGAATTTACAGATAATGACGTAGGTATCCATATGTTCCCTATGCGCTTACAGAGGAGGATAATTTGTGTAGCTGTTTTCCTTAATTTTGGTCCCATCTGCTTCCTTTTCCTTATCCTCGTTCCTTTCATTCGTACAACCTTTGATATTCCCCATTAGTGATTTACTTCTACTGGAAACAATGTCTTTGTAGGAGGGAGCCCAGCTCCCTCCTCTACCACCCTCCATTGGAGACGAACTCTACTAATATCTATAACCCTGTTTGCTCTGCTTTAGCTCTCCCGTGTTTCATTCTTTGGCATGCGCTCGATTGGCATCTCAACTTCAATTTTTTATCATTCACACAAAATGTACTTAAATTTAACCAAATTCGCTACATATACCAATATTTGAACAAATATTGATTTTTTGGCTATAAATATTAAGGCGCGTCATCTTAGTACTAAATTCCAAGTAACAGTAAACTTTTAGCATCAACAATTGAAATTTTAGGAGTAAAAACCAATCGTTGGAGCTATAATAAACCGTTTTTGGTCTCAAATACCTAATTTCAAGGACAAAACTGCACCCATCAAATATAGAATGAGGAAAGTGGATAAGAAAGAATGGTGTCGTGTTTAGGAATGAGATTTATTGTCTACCACAAAATCATGAGCACAAATATGACACGCACAAATCGAGAAGTGATCAGAGAAAATCCATGTCTCCTTGGTTTAAGACAAGTGAAAACGAGCTTCACTACAAATTATAAGACGTTGAAAATGATTGAAAGATTTGATAGACATTGGAATTCTTTACTTGAAATTGGCGAGGACATTGGAAATTTAGTAGCAAATTTCATGTTAAAATAAAAAGAAAAATCTACTTTTCTGTGAAACTGAGGTGACATGATGACCCGTAATGCTGAAATCAAATGTCATCCATATCCATACATATCATTAGAATATTTCAATATTTAAATGTGTTTGTGGATTTTCATTGCCAAATGTGCAAGAATTTAAAGGCAAATTTGACTTCAATGAAGATTTTTGGAATTCCCTTTTCAGATTCTTTAGTAGGCATAGCTTTCAAGGTTCGAATTACAATTGTTACAATCTTTTAAAATGTAAAGGTACTTTGGATTTTCATTGCCAAATGTGCAAAAATTTAAAGGTATATTTGAATTCAATGAAGATTTTGTAATTCCCTTTCTAGATTCTTTATTACGCATGGTTTTCAAGGTTCGATTTGAGATTCTTACAACTCTTTACAAATTTTAAGTACTCCTAAATTTTCATTGGCAAATGTGTGACAACATAAAGTTATGTTTGAGTTCAATGAAGGTTCTGAAATTCCCTTTCTGGATTCTCATTCTCAGGCATAGTTTCTAGAGATTGAACTGTGGTTCTTATAATATTTTAAAGGTTTAAAGGTACCTATGGATTTTTGTTGCAAAATGTGCAGCAATTTAAAGGTAAATTTGACTAAAGCTGTTGTAATTCTCTTTCCAGATTATTATTGGTAGGAATAGTTTTGAGGGTTCCAATTGCCTTCTTTGATGCGATTTTATTATTTTTGTCTTTTGTATAAGTTAATTCCATGCTTTAACTTGAATCTAAAGTAGGTAATTTTCTTAACCTTCTCTTTATGGTCAACCTAATGCATTCATTAATTAGATGACAACGAAGAAGTTTCGGGCCCAGACTGAACCGAGCCTTTAGGATTCAGGAGAGTTATCATGAGCAGAGTTCTCAATGCCACATTGAAAGTGTTATTACACATCACAATGTTCATCAACAAATGAATTCACACCTAATACTAAGATCAAGGAAATAATATATGTGAAGAATACTTGCTTGAAGGCAAGGCAGGCCTCCTCTGGTATTGTTAATAATTTGTGTCTTCAATTGAATAATTGATTATAAATAACCCTAAAATACATTGCAGGAGACCGATTTGTCAGGTAGCTTAATATAATTTTGATATAACTTTAACATAACAACTGCATCCATGGTGGCCTTTAGGATTTAGGAGAGTTATCATGATCGGAGTTCTGGATGCCATATTAAAAGTGTTAATACGCATCACGATGTTCATCAACAAATGAATGCACACCTGATACTAAAACGAAGGAAACAAGATCTGTGAAGAATACTTTCTTGAAGGCAAGGCAAACCTCCTCTGATATTCTTCATAATCTACATGTTCAACTAAATAACTTACTATAAATAACCCTTAAATACATTATAGGTGACAGATTTGTCAGGTAACTTAATATAATTGTGATATAACTTTAACATAACAACTGCATCCATGGCGGCCATTAGGATTCAAGAGATTTATCACGATCATAGTTATCGATGCCACATTAAAAGTGTTATTATGCATCAAAATGTTCATCAAAAAATGAATGTGCACCTGATGCTAAAATGAAGAAAACAAGATCTGTGAAGAATACTTTCTTGAAGGCAAGACCGGCCTCCTCTGATATTGTTAATAATTTACGTGTTTAATTAAATAACTGACTATAAATAACCCTAAAATACATTGTAGGAGACTGATTTGTCAGGTAACTTGATATAATTCTGATATAACTTTAACATAACAACTGCATCCATGGAGGCCTTTAGGATTCAGGCGAGTTATCATGATCAAAGTTCTTGATGCCACATTAAAAGTGTTATTACGCATCACAATGTTCATAAACAAATGAATGAGCACCTCATACTAAAATGAAGGAAACAATATCTGTGAAGAATACTCGCTTGAAGGCAAGGCATGCCTCCTCTGATATTGTTAATAATCTGTGTGTTCTATTAAATAATTGACTATAAATAACCCTAAAATACATTGTAGGAGACCGATTTGTTAGGTAACTTAATATAATTTTGGTATAACTTTAACATAACAACTACATCCATGGAGGCCTTTAGGATTGAGGAGAGTTATCATGATCAAAGTTCCCGATGCCACATTAAAAGTGTTATTACCCATCACAATGTTCATCAACAAATGAATTCGCACCTGATACTAAAATGAAGGAAACAAGATTTGTGAAGAATAATTGCTTAAAGGAAAGGCAGGGCATGACATAAAATTAGAAACAGATGAATCCACAGCTAGAAGGATTCAAAACCATGTCTATAAAAAATTTCATTTCTAAATCGTGTCAATAAAATTCTTCATTTGTGTCTTTATGGCCTAGCCTCGCTTTGGGTCGCCCTGATCAACTCCTTCTCACCTCAGTCATGTATTTTGTGTAGTATACAGATGGGGCATGTGGGATGGATTTGAAGCCATTGATCGATGCATACCATGTGAAACATGTGACCATAGTCAGGTATCAGTATCACAACCTCAAACATCGAAAAGAAACTCTGCATTCCCTCCTCTTCTTGATCAAAATCTCTAGATTTTAATGAACGATGCAATTTTTGTTGGTCTATCATCATGGGGCAAGATGAATCCAATGCAACCTCATTGATTTGAATTAAAACACCATCTCGAGATGCAGTACATGCATATGGGATTGCAGTAAATATCTAACATCTTCCAAAATAAAGTTCGTAGAAGGCCGATGATTCTTGCTCCTAGCATGAGCTTCAAAGTTTATTGGAGAGAACAACTTATTGCAAAGAGATCGGTCTGTCAAGAAACCGTCCTTCGCAATTGTCTAGCTAGTTACAACCGTTGATGTTTGGTCTATCAAGAAACCAGTCACAACTACCACATGTAATCATATTTTAAATCAACAGATGAATATAATTCAATCATCTAACAAAATATCGAATGGTGCATAGTGAGGATAGGTGAATAGTAGGGGAGTTCTTCTGGGAGGGAAATGAAATGCCTTACGGCATAATAATTTACTGGAGTCAATTAAAAGGGTGGTAATGGAACCTTGGAAGGAAATGTAGAATTTGGTAGATGTGGAGAAGAACATTTACTCATTTATTTCCCCATAGAAAATAGGAAAGTTTGAATAACCATAACCTTCAAGAATCCGCAATAGTCAATGATGATGCAATTACCAATCCTAGAGTATATGTTGTAGTTTAGACTTGACATGTTGACTACCAAGCATCAATGATGGAAATTGGAGGTAATATTGTTATGATCATAGTTATGTAGTGGCTAAACTTGTTGACTCCTACAATTTTTAAACATACACACATGAAGAATCATGGCTGGTGTAGTTAGCCACATGAACTAAAAGAAGGGTAAATAATATGGTTGAGTAATGAACCTTGGATATTAATTTATTACCCACATGGGAAAACCTAAATATATTACCATTGGGATGATTGGAATGGATTGGCTAGTAGCTCGTAGAGTGAAGCTAGATTGTTTCCATAAAACGTTTTATTGCATACATGATAATAAGAATAAAAAAACTTTGAAAGGTATCCCAAAACCCCATCTTCATTCAACATATTTCAACATTACAATTAAATAAGAGCTTAATGAGAGGTTTCTAATTTCATATGATTCATTTATTGGAAACAATCAAAGGCGAGGGATCAAGGCTCGAATATTATCCAATATTTCAAGAATTCAAGGATGTATTTCTAGATGAGATGTCTACTTTACCTTTTAAGAGAGATTTTGAATTCACAATTGATCTAATTCTAAGTGTTGCGTAAACATGTAAATATCATTACAAAATGAGTACTTTTTAAATAAAAGAGTTGAAGATGGAGTTACAACAATTGTTAGATTAGTTACATATTAGACAATGAGTGTCGCCTTGGGAGAACTAGAATTATTGGTGAATATTCGATTATGCATTGACCATTGACAACTAAAAAATCACATAATAATTAATAATTATCCATTAATTTAGATTGATGACCTATTTGATTAAGTAAGAGGGGAAACAATATTCTCAACGATTAACCTCAGATATGGATATCATTAAGTTAAGATCAAGGATGAAGATATTTCCAAGATAGCTTTTAGATCAAGATAGAGTCATTATGAATATGTGGTGTTACCTTTTCGGTGCCTTTTGGACTTACTAATGCACTAGCCATTTTCATGTGTCTTATGAAAGTTATCTTAAATCAATGTCTGAATTAGATCATTTTCATTTTCATTGATGATATTCTTATCTACTCAAAAGATAAAAAAGAACATGATTGGTATATCAAAACAATCCCAAAATTATTAAGTGATCTAAGTTGACTCAACTCTTGGATTTAACCAAGATCTTTTACTTTCATGATGTGATTAGAATTGCATTTAAAATAGAATAATTGAACATATCTACATGCTGGAAAGAAGAAGGAACATGACAATCATCAGCAACATAAAACTCAAGACGTTGATAACAGAGTTCGTCCAAGAGGGACTACATCTCCGGGCCTCGGTGTCAAGATGGTGTAGGCCGCTATATTAAGTGTTGTCAATAGTGATGATGTACGTAGGTGGTGATGTCACTATCATACAAGGAAAATGCCCTCACACAGGAGTGTCTCCAAGAGATGTTCCACTGCAGGAACTCTCATTCAAAAAGGACTCCAATCAGTATGACCTAAACTCATGCATGATGATAATGACAATCCCGCCAACATGGCATAGAAGGGATCTCAATGCAAATATACATGGCGACAACATGAGGATCCCATCAACATGACGACAAAGGGATGTCAAATAAAACATGACGAATCATGACAACAAGTACATCCCACAAATGATTCTGCCTCACATCAAGCAGGAATCATGAAAACAAGTAAGAAATGAGATCCCACATCAAACATCAAATAGGGATCTTTGTATCACAATGCATAGCAAAAGAAGTACATGAATGCACTGCATATACCTCACATCTAGGGGCCATCATAAGAAAAGGATGTCAAACTACTAAAGTTGTTTGTACCATTGATCTCATGGTGTCGAACCTCATGGAATGACTGCTCGCGTGTTGAATGTTGACACCTGCACTCCACTTTGAAAAGTGGTCGAAGAAAGAAATGACCAAATGGGAAATCTGAATGCACCATCAGATTTGTGGTGTTGAATGGTGCAAAATCGACTATCAAGTTTTTGAATTCTAAGAAAGTGAAAATCTAGGGCTTAAGGAATCTTTTAGATCCCCCTAGATTCCTCAAAGATTCCCTCCTTGGATTCATCTGCAAATCTACTGCTTAGATCGAATTTCTGACTGCACCATCAGGTTCCTGTCACTGAGAGGTGTAAGATTGACATAAAATTTGTCCAATTTGGACACTGCAAAAATTTAACTCTCCTAAGAATTTCACCCAATCATGGTTTCACCTGCCTCTTCTCTGGGCTCATGGTTCCACCTGCAATAAATTAATTAAAAATTGTCTCAATTTTCATGCCACACCTTGATCTCTGTGCACTGAGAAAATGATGGGTTTATATAAACTTCTGGTGGGCGAATATATCAATGAGGTCAGTTAGGTGGATTGGTAAGGATCCCCGAATTATAATGAGGAGGTCAGGTGGTCAAATCCCAACCCCTTCATATTTAAACGCATTTCATTTTTTTTTAAACGACTGCATTTGTTTTGGGAGGTTTATTCCACATTGGGTGGCCCGCCCCATAACCTCCGTAATTCATTAAGTTTCAGACGCGGTTTGTATTAATTTGGCAACATATTAATGTTTTTGTTTGTGGTAGTGATTGGTTCATGGGGCCGCCTAGTGGGGGCCGGCCCATCTGGGCTGGACGGATTCAATCCCCATCGACCCCACTTTAGTTATGGAATATGGTTACATGTTATGGTGGGGTGTGGGCCAAGTCCATCGGAGGTGGCCCGCCCACCGCCCAACTACTTTAATATGTATATGGTGGTTGTGGGAGGGCCAACGGGGGTCATGGCATGTCAGCCCATAATTTTTTTTATTATTAAAAATGCCATTTTTTAAAATTTAGAATTTGGACCGAAGGAGACAATTTAACAAGGCGACAATTTCGCCCGGAATCTAGCTGGAGATTGCTGGAATCTGGCTAGAGTTGGCCAGATTCCATCTACCAGAAAAATTCCAAATTATGTCTCCATTAAGCTTGCCCAGTGAGAGAAAGTCAACCAAAACTTTGACTGGCTTACTCTCCCTCATACAAGCTCGGATTGACGAACTGTTCACATCTTTGTGATTAAGACAACAAGATCTATGTTTTGGTCTTGGTTCGAAAGCATTCTAATCACTTTGATTTTTGAGCTTCCATAAGCTCTCTTTGTCCTGTGTGTGTCTCTGGAGACACCAAGATCATTAAGTGAGAAATGTTTCTATTACAAGTTTAATAAATGTGATTTGTATTATAGATAGGTCCATTACATCAGATGTGTCATCTCAAAACAAGGTATTGTAGTGAATCTAGAAAAGATTACGATCATCATAGGTTGGCCCACTTTGAGGAATATGAAGCGGTGATATCATTTATTGGACTTGAAGTTCATTAAAGGGTTTTGTAATAATCTAAAATTTAATTATTACAAAAAATTAGATATCCCTCATTAATTAAAAAAATTAAATTAAATTAGGCTAATCAATCTCAATCTCGGAGTTAGATAATCTCAATCACAACGGTAAATAGTTATTTAGTAACTTAGTAATAATAAATCCAAGAATTTAAGAAAAAGTAACCCTTAGAGTATATATTTCAGATTTTCAATATATTAATCAGATATATTATGATGAATTGTCCAATAAAATATTTATAATAATTTGGAAATCAAAACATGTTTGTATTTAAAATTTTCATTTTTACTTCTTATTATTACAACATAGTGTTCCCATACAAGAATATGTAAAACTCTTATAAAATCTTAAAAATTGATTTTTATGTGAATATTTATTCTATCATTGTATTTTATTTCGCACTAGATACATGGTTCATGTAATCTTATCTTAAAAAATTCATCAAAATGCATTTTTATAATTCTCACTTAACCTTACTCTTTTGAGTGAAAATTTTAGACTAATAATACACTAACACAACCACATTAGTAAATATGGTTGATATAGGTAGATATGCATCCAACAATTTCCTTATAATCACATCTCCTCTTAGGATTCCACTGGTAACACCTATGTGACAGTTTAGTTAATATTTATCAAATTAAATATTTAAAAAAGAAAAAAAATTGTAAAATTCAAGGAATAAAACAAATGTTAAAATAATGTTAAATTTCTCCGGATCACACAGTAAACAACTTGCATCACACAGTGGATTTGTTTTATTTATGAATAATTTAAAACATCATAATTATCATGGACGTAACGTAGTCAAATTATAAATAAAAAAATAAAGAAACCATGTGCAACAACAGTTGCAGAAATAATAAATCAATAATAACATTAGTTACACTAACTATTGTTCTCAAACACATGGATTTGGGTGTCATTTATATGGGAAAAAGTGAAGTTACTAATTCTTTTTCCTTGCTAGTTTTCTTTGTTCAAGTCTGCTTTGCGTTTATGAGGAATGTCTGATACAGACATCAGTGATGTTTCTAAATGTCTAATACACTGGAAGAATGATGGGTTGGTTGGGTTGTGGTAAAAATGTCTAATACACTGGCATAATGGGTTGGAAGAATGATGGGTTGGTTGGGTTGTGGTGTAGCCATAAGCTAGTTGAGTGTATTTTTCCCATTGTATATGGAAAATAACCTAGATTCAATTCTCAATGGCTTCTTGTGTAGATTTTATTTGAGAATCCCAAAATGATACATCTTAGGATTTTATATCCGACAATGATTCTAAAAAAGTAAAGTGAATGGGAAGACGTGAAATTACCGTGTTTGGAAAGGTGTTATGGCAGTGAAGATCCTGTTTCTCTAGACAATATTTTCTTTCTTCTAGGAATTCTTCTGCCTTTCTTTGTCACAACTTCCATTAAAACTTGAAAACCATATAGTACTTATCACAATAACAGAGTGATTAAATAAACTAGAAGACCATCCTGATAACAGACTCAAATTTCCAACACACTAAAACATGGAAAATTAATACTTTTGTGATAGGAGAAGGAATGTATGAAATTAGAAATGTCTTTAAGGATGAAGGCCACATTCTCAAAATTTCAATTAAGAGATGAAAGATATGGTTTTCGCCTTTTATCATAACTGGGTGAACATGTGGTATTTTCCCTCCTTAATATTAGCTAGACAACTCATGCAAATTTGAGGAGGGAAAACATTTCCCATAATAGATGAGCATAACCCTTCCCCATTTTAAAGCCGCATTTCATAAATAATGAAAAGACCTACGAAACTAAACACCATGAGAATAATTTCTATATTGTTCGTTGGATCATGTATTAGAGTAATAATATCCTTAGATGATCCAATCTACACCATTCCTAATTTAAATATTTGAAAAGACTGTTTAAAATACATATTTTCCTTTTCCCAGTTGTGTGATCGTTACAAAACTGTGTGGAAATTTATTGTATATCATTTTGGAGTGTTAATGCCATATGGAAACTTTTTGGAATATTTTTAATTAATGGTCAACCAGAGTCTTAAAGCCAACTCACATCATACATGGTTTCGCTCACATATCAAATATTTAGGCTTCAATCAAACTAAAGAGTAAATGCCATATGACAACGTTGGCATATTTTTTAATTAATGGTCACCGACAACCCTAGACCGAATCTTGGTTCCAGAGTTAATTTGTCATCATTTTTAATTAATGTCATCGAAAATCCTAAAACCAACCATAGTTTCGCTCACATGTCAAATCAGATTTCAATAAAACTAAGAGTTAAAGTTAAGCTCATATAGCAATGCTAGAATGTGTTTTTACACTTGCTGATGGCAGAGTATATTGTAATAAGTTTGGATCAAAATTCTTTCATTCTTAACTTATTTGTAAAAT
This sequence comes from Pinus taeda, assembly GCA_000404065.3. NCBI lineage: Eukaryota > Viridiplantae > Streptophyta > Pinopsida > Pinales > Pinaceae > Pinus > Pinus taeda. The sequence goes on from APFE031030219.1 coordinate 111,782, forward strand.
TTTAGAAACTATTTCTAAAGTTTATTAAAGTTGTCAGAAAATTAAATATTAAACTTATTTTTTTAGAAATTGAAAATTATTTTTTGAATTTTTAAAAACTAGATTTCTAATTTTTTTATTGATGGATGACTAATTTATGTTGTTTAAAATAAAATTTTCATAATTAAAAATTGTTTTAAAAAAATCCTCTAATCGCCAAGTATCGTCTTAAATTTATTAATTTATGGATTTTTCCATAATTGATATTTTTTTTCCAAAAAAGAAGAAGTTGCCATTACAATTCAGGCTTTTACTAACCATGGAAGCTGGCCTATTTAAAATATTGTTGACGTGCTGGACCCGCCAAAATTCAGGGTATCACCCTGGTATGAATTCCCAACTAGACCTCACATCGTTTGGTGTGGGAGTCCCATCCAATATGATGGCCCAATTGTCAATATCTTAAAAATTTGCCTCAACTCTTACTTGTCAGCACAAGAGAGTGGTCTACTTTATCTTTGAGTAATGATGTTCGCGTGCCTGGTGATTGCTAGTGTTACTTGTGTCAATGGTTCTTTCATTGTAGGGGGAGAAGGTGGGAGTCAGTCCCAAGCCGGATGGGAGGAAACCCCAACTCTATCAGGAACACACAACACAACAGGATGTGCACAACTTCCGGAAGAGCAGTCCACATGGATGCGACAGTCACAACACACAAGGAAAAATAACACATACAACATATAATGGATGAGTCTGTGTGAGTACGGAACTTGTTATAGCAAGTTTATGTGTTAGGTCTATCTGATCTCCGGGGAGGTAACCAACATGGGCAAGATAGCATTAACAACTCATACAACACATTTTCATTAATATATATGTATTACAACAAATGAATGTGTTTGTAGTGTCCTGTCTAGGGTGCTAGACTAGGCTATATTTATTATCGACCAGGATGCGTAGACTTAGAGGCATGCGTCTAAAGTATATAGACATAAAGGATTATTAGCTAAGTGGTTATGATGGTAGGTCACAGGACTTCTTTACGGAAGATTGAGGTATGTTACCTATCACCCAAACACTTAGGTCACTTAGTTAATCTACCTAATTACAACGTTGTCATTCAATTCATTTACCAAATTAAAACTCTGCATATCACTGCAAACCAAGATTTCAATCTCCTTACAGAGACACTATGAACAAAAACCTTGTTCAGCAAATACTCAGCATTCACTAATATTCATGCAAGATAAAAACATACAGAAATCGTAAGCATACTTTGAAATGATAACAGAGTTCATGACATTGCTTTAAAAGACAACAAGGGATCGAATCCCTTACAGGATACAATTCACGATCTCAGTGATGAACTATTCAAGCACTATCATAAACCATACGCATTCGATTGAAATCAATAACCAATTCTAATTACTGTGCATATCATTTAATACCCTAAGTTGCGAATGAAAAGAAAATGACAGTATACCAAGTTAACGCAGGGCCCATCCGCGTTCCAGAGGTATACTAGACGGTGATCAACCTATTATCAAATCAACGCAACAAGGAAACGATCGTGACTGCAATTAAGTCTTTGATATTAAGTTCAAACTCTGTTTTCAAACGAAACAATGATAACCAACTGACTACTCAGAACTGTGCTTACATATGTTCTCACAAACCCTTAGATTTCGAAAACGAATGTACATTCATGATGTGGCTATTGCCGCTTTTACCATGTCGTGATTTTTAAAATGTTTCTATCCTAAACTAATTTCAAAAAGGAACAAAACTAAATCAATTTAGAATGCTTTGCTGTTGCTGCCTTTGTCGCCAACATGCTATACTTTGACCTTCGTTGACCGCGCATGTAGGAGGGTCGATTCTGCTGTAGGATAGGTATTCGTCCATGCTTGGACATTCTACTTTTCATCCATACCCTTCACTCTAGCTTAGCTGTCATTTCACATGTCAAACAATGAACCAATTACAGGATGTTGGAACTTCCTATAGCCATTTTACCAAAAATTCCTAATTCGTTAACATAAAACTCCTAAATCAATTTCAATGCATTTTAATAACTATAGGACTATTAACTAATCAATTTTCAAGGGATCTGAGAGATATGTGATGGAAAGAAGTAGGCAAATGATATGTTTTAGGAGGAAAAAGGAGGTCATGGGATGGTACCAACATCTCTCCCCGACTTAATGAATTAGCATGTCCTTATGCTAACACCGAAGTGCTTCCCTTGAACTCTGTCCCTGCCTGTACCTCTGCTGCCTTTAGCAATGTGTCCACATTCTTTTTCACCTAGGCATCTTTCTGACCATGGAGCTCCTGCTTTAACCTTTTATATTTTTCTTTGAGGGTCTTCTTCTGATTGTACCACTTAGTGGCCCAATTACAAATATCCGTTTGCTCAGCCTCTAGTTCATTGATTCGCTCCCTTAACTTTTCATTCTTCTTTTGAGTCTCTTTACTCTGCGCTCGGAGCATCTCATTTTCTTTCTTGATAAATTTTTCTAGCGTATTAGCCTCCATGATTTCTTCCTTTCATTTCTCAATTTGTTTCTCCAATTTCTTCTGTTTCTTAATGGGAGGTGGTGAACCTTTTTCTTGCTTGTTATTACTTTCAACCTCTATATCAGCTCCTGGTCCTGGTGGTGAGTGCTCATTACTCTCAATATCCATTGGTATAGGTGCATTGGATTCAAGTTGGTCTTCTTGTAACTGGGCTTTTGGTGCTCTCCTTCTTCTTCTTGAATAAGTGGTGAAAATTTTATCTTGCTCTGCCTTCTTAGCTTCTTCTTTTCTCATTTGCCTAGTCCTTATGCTGCTCACAGGTGGAGGCACCTTGCTTGCTTTGGATGCTGGGATCTCTTCATCGATATCCTTCATGAATCCTAAGTTCTCCTGTAATTCTTCTTTGTCTTCTTCATCTTTAATTTGGTTAGCAGCTAAGAACTCCTTCCACATTTTCCCTCTTCTCTGCAATTCATGCTCAATAAGAATTTTAATTAAGCCAAAGTGATATAGGCTCTTGTCTTCATTTCCCTTCTGCTTTTGGATGGTCTTCGACATCTTAGTTAGGCTTTGTAATAGAAAATATGGTAGACTAATAACACACTGCCTTTTCAAGTGTAGCAGTAATTTAATATGGTATAGATAGACAATACTGTAACGGCCTTTGCAGGTTACGAATTTTTGGAGGATATAGACCATCTCATCCCAGGGATGCATCAACCAACTCCTTGGGACGCCTTTCTTCCAGTTAACTGATGAGACTCTGGATCTAGACATAAACTGAGTCCATGTCTTCTCTTTAAATTGATTTGTCTTAAAGTACTTCTCCCCTTCTGGGCTGATCCCTATTGACTGGGCTATGGTGTCTTCTGAAACCCTGAATGAGAAGTTACCTATTAGGGCTTTCTCTCCATTGAATGTGAAATCAAATTGTTTGGTAACCTCTTCATTACTTCCATGAAATTTCTCTAAAAAGGGCAACCATTGTATCTCTCTGAGAATTGAAATGAAATCTTCATGATATTGAGAACTGTCGAACATGCTCGGCTCGACCCTATTGGTCATTTTGGAAGAGGGTCGTGCTCTAACTCTTCTCTGTTTATGTTTTGCAATTTCAACAAAGAAATTTCAATTTGTTACCTGGTGGCGTCGCTCCTTTAATATCCAGTATGATGCTCGGTTGACTATCTTGTGACTTTGGTGGGAGTCGAAACCGAATGGTTATATTTCCCTCTTGTGGCGCTCACTGCTTTCAAACCTTACTGTGGAAGTCACGGGAGTTAAATGCCAGCGTGAAATAACTGAGAATGATGGTGAAATAACCAACTACACTTACTTCATAGCGTATTCATCTTTGGAAACAGAGGAATGGCTGTACTGCTTGTATAAATGCCATCATAGGAGCACTGGAAGCGTATATGCAACACTGGGGTATGATTTCAGGGATTCCTCTGAATCATTTAGCTGCGTCGGGTGGTGGAATCATAATTCGGCCGTATGGAATACAATGAATAGGCCCACCTTAACATCTGTTTCTTTACCTTTATTTTGAAAAACACAATCCACCACGTGTCCTGTTTCTATTGGTACTCGGCCAAATGGAAGATGTTGGTATGGATGTAGGATGTGTTTGGCATAACAGGGTTGATATGAAAAGGGTAATGGATTTAGAGGTATGAAATAGGTTGAAGTATGAAAGACCAGTGAGATAAGGGATGATGGAAAATGTAGTGTCCTTGAAATCGATCATAACAGTCACAGTCATTAAATTTAACATTAGAAATTAACTAAGAAATTAAATGTTAAGAATATGGAACATAATACACTTTTGTTGGCTGTTGTTGCATTGACATGCTGAGTAGGACTAGTCTCTTTTGACTATTCTTTACTGTTCATAACAGGTCCCCTGAGATAGATTTGAATGCAACAGGTCCCTCTGAAATCTTAAAGATGTTCATGCAGCTCCTTATATAGATGCATACAGGTTCTTTGAGCTTGGGTATTTGATGGAGTCTTGGTGCCCAACAACCTGTGAATCCTTTTAGAAACTTGCTGAAGCTTTGTTGAAGTAACCCTGAAATAACAGTCTCTTAACAAGTCCCTTTTATGTGTCTTAAACAGGTCCCATTACTGCTAGTGTTGATAGCATGGTCTTCTGGACAGAACAGGTCCCCCTGCATAATGTTTATAATCAGGTCCCTCTGAGATAAAACAATGAAAAAACAACTTATTTATTGAAATCTGGAATGCTGGAACAAACTGTTTTGGAAATTTACAGTGAGGAGATGAGGTAAGAAATCTTTAAGAATTTACAATGGAGAGATAAAAGAACAAAATGCTGATGCTTCTCTCCCCCACGAAAGTTTTGACTTGTCCTCAAGTCATTATTCAGTTGATAAATCAAATAGTGAACAAAAGAAAGAGAATTCTTACCCGCCAACGAATTGGTTTTCAAGTAAGAATTCGGGGTTAGAATGTGCCAGAGGCTGGTTTTCACATCTAACACATTATTATATAATATATATATATATATATATATATATATAATATTATAATATATATATTATATATATATATATATATATATATATATTTTAGTTTTTTTGTTTTGTTTGTTTGTTTGTTTTTTTTTAATTTCGAAATGGAAAGGAAAGAAACTAAGGCAGGGATACTGCAGCTGAGGGCTGCAGTATCTCAACCTCTCTTTGTTGAGACACTATTTGGAGAAAATCTTGCTTGCTGGTGGGCTTAGTGTATAGTTTCAGGCAATGACCATTGACAGTAAAGGAATGACCTTCTCCATCAATAGTTTTGAGCTTGACTGAACCATTGTCGTAAGCCTAAAAAATTTGGTATGGGCCCATCTAATGGGTGGCAAACTTGGCTTTATGATCTCTGAATTTAGAGTCAAAAAGTAAAGCCCAGTCACCTTCCTTGAACTGCTTCTTCTTGATATGTGCATCATGGCACTGCTTCCTTTGTTTTTGCATGAGGATTGTGGTTTCCTCTGCTTGCTACCTCATTTCATCCAGCTGGTTCAACTGCTGAATTCTTTCTTGTTGTGCTTGGTCCAAGTCAATTTGCAAATATGTAGCCAGTTTAAAAGTATGTATTTGAAACTCAATATGAAGCATTACCTCTTTGTCGTACACCAACTGATATGGTGTAAATCCTATAGTATCCTTCCACGTAATTCTGTAAGCCCAGAGTGCTTCTTTGAGCTTCTCTTCCCAATTCTTCTGGTTCATTGCAACAGTTTTAGTAATGATCCCTTCCAAAGTTTTGTTTGTGGATTCCACCTGCCCATTGGCCTGTGGATGGTAAGGTGTGCTTCTCCTATGCTTGATTTGGTATTTGTCTGTGATGTCCTTCACTAACTTTGAGGTGAATTGAGTACCTTGAGCAGTCACTATCTCCCTTGGTACTCCATACCTTACAAAAATCTCTTCAAAAAGGAAATTTACCACTGTGTGTTCGGTGGCTCTAACCAGTGCTTTTGCTTCAACCCACTTTGTGACGTAATCAGTACATACTAAGATGTACTTCTTACCATTGGAGGTTGGGTTAATGGGTCCTATAAAGTCTAGAGCCCATTTTTCAAATGGCTCTATGTGAACTTGGGGCTGAAGGGGCATCTCGTCTGTAGCTATTGGCCTGCCCATTCTTTGGCAACTGTCACAACTCTTCACATACTTCTTGGCATCCTTGAAAATGGATGGCCAGTAGTATCCAAGAGTAAGAACTTTGAATGTTGTTCGCTTAGCTGCAAAATGCCCACCAC
>APFE031030219.1:123295-147742 GCA_000404065.3 Pinus taeda
TCATCCATGTATTCCTCTCGGATGCCTTTCAAGAATATTGTGCGGATCAGATCAAGAGGCATAGTTCGGTGTTTGGATATTTGTAAGTTGTAGACAAACCATTCTAAGTATTCCTCTAAGGTTTCATCCTCTTGTTGGCTCATTCTAAAGATGTCATCTTTAGAATCTTTGGATCTACAGTAAGGTTGATATTCCTTAGAAATATTCTTTTCATGTCATCCCAATCAACTATAGCATGCTCACCAAGCCTCATGAACCATCTTAAGGCTGATGCCTTTAATGTCGCTGGGAAGAGTCTAAGCCTATGGGCATCATCTGTATAGCCATATGTTCGACATACAATGTCAAACTCGAACAAGAATGATTCTGGATCTTCTGAAGCCATACCATAAAAGTTTGGTGGCACGGATGGAGGTATGTTCTTCATTTTGATCTCATCATCTTCTTGTGGTTCATGTATAGGAAACGGAAAAGTTGACTCTTCTTCGTCTCTATGTCCTTGATGTGGTACTGATCCATCTCCTTCCTCAGCCATTCTAATAGGTTTCTCTGTGTCAGTGTCACTTGTTATAAAGAGGAGATTAAAGAAAGATTGTTCGGTCATTGTGCTACTTTCTCCTTGTGTGGAAGACCTAGGAAAGTACTTCTTCTGCGATTTATGTGTTAATAAAGTTTGCCTTTCGATGAGAGTAAGTCTCTGTCCTAACTTTTGTTTATCCTCTAATGCTTGTATGATGACTTCCTCAGCTGGTGTTGAATTCCTTAAAGAGTCTGCTCCTGATGATGATGGGTTAGTTTTTGAATGGTGGGGGGTTTTTATGAATCTACCCTGACTGTCTCTAAATCTAGGCATAAATGAACATGATTTCTAACTGTGATTTTGTTTATTTTTGTTTATTGATTTTTTTTTTTTTTTTAAATCCTCTAAGTATGCCTCCCTGGCAACGGCTCCAAAATGTAGTGTCCTGTCTAGGGTGCTAGACTAGGCTATATTTATTATCGACCAGGATGCGTAGACTTAGAGGCATGTGTCTAAAGTATATAGACATAAAGGATTATTAGCTAAGTGGTTATGATGGTAGGTCACAGGACTTCTTTACAGAAGAATGAGGTATGTTACCTATCACCCAAACGCTTAGGTCACTTACTTAATCTACCTAATTACAACGCTGTCATTCAATTCATTTACCAAATTAAAACACTGCATATCACTGCAAACCAAGATTTCAATCTCCTTACAGAGAGACTATGCATAAAACCCCTGTTCAGCAAATACTCAACATTCACTAATATTCATGCAAGATAAAAACATACAGAAATCGTAAGCATACTTTGAAATGATAACAGAGTTCAGGACATTGCTTTCAAAGACAACAAGGGATCGAATCCCTTACAGGATACGATTCACGATCTCAGTGATGAACTGTTCAAGCACTATCATAAACCATACGCATTCGATTGAAATCAATAACCAATTCTAATTACTGTGCATATCATTTAATACCCTAAGTTGCGAATGAAAAGAAAATGACAGTATACCAAGTTAATGTAGGGCCCGTCCGCGTTCCAGAGGTATACTGGACTGTGATCAACCGATTATCAAATCAACGCAACAAGGAAAAGATCGTGACTGCAATTAAGTCTTTGATATTAAGTTCAAACTCTGTTTTCAAACGAAACAATGATAACCAACTGACTACTCAGAACTTTGTTTACATATGTTCTTACAAACCCTTACATTTCGAAAATGAATGTACATTCATGATGTGGCTGTTGCTGCTTTTACCATGTCGTGATTTTTAAAAATGTTTCTATCCTAAACTGATTTGAAAAAGGAACAAAACTAAATCAATTTATAATGCTTTGTTGTTGCTGCCTTTGTCACCAACAGGCTATACTTTGACCTTCGTTGACCGCGCATATAGGAGGGTCGATTCTGCTGTAGAATAGGTATTCGTCCATGCTTGGACATTCTACTTTTCATCCCTACCCTTCGCTGTAGCCTAGCTGTCATGCCACATGTCAAACAATGAAACAATTATAGGATGTTGGAACTTCCTGTAGCCATTTTACCAAAAATTCATAATTCGTTAACATAAAACTCCTAAATCAATTTCAATGCATTTTAATAACTATAGGACTATTAGCTAATCAATTTTCAAGGGATCTGAGAGATATGTGATCGAAAGAAGTAGGAAAATGATATGTTTTAGGAGGAAAAAGGAGGTCATGGGATGGTACCAACAGTGTTCAAGTGTTAAATGAAGGTTAAAGCAACATGCATTACAAGTGTTCAAGATTAGTCTTACAACAATTACAATACATGTGTGAAAGTGTGCTTGCCTATTATTAGGCTTCTAAATTAAGCAAAAGTTCCAAGAGACATCATTACACCACACATCACTAACCCCATGGGCGGGGCATTGGAGCCACTACTACTCCTCAAAGAAAAGATTACAGACTCTCAAGACTATGTGGGAGGAGCAGAGGTGAAAAGTCATTTTCATGTACAGATGAGGGGGTATTTATAGCCAAGGGTGAAAGTGACCCTTGTAGTTGTTCGATTACCCTCATGACCATTTGACTCTCATGACCTTTCGAGTTTACATGACTTTTCATAGGACAAGTGGGTCTCATTACATTGGTTGATAGTATGGCCCATAGTAGAGATGTGGACAACATGACTCATGACCAAACTCGACATCGTAGTGCTAGTATATTCATGATGCTACTAGTGTGCATGTGGAGATGCAGTGTTGCTGGGTGATGGATGTACTCATGGTGTGTCACAACTTCACCTCCGCATGGAAAAGTGCATGGAGTCTTCGATGGTCGTTGGTTCACTTGATGTTGCATTTGTATGTTTCTCCTTGCTTGCATGTTGGCCTGCTTGACAGGTTATCTCATTCACGAAAAGTGCATGCTCGTCCATCCATCCATCCATGAACACATCCTTGCATGTTCGTTTGTCCATCCATCCACGAACATATCTTTGAATGATCATCTATTTGTGAGCACATCTCTTTGCATGAATCATTTGTTAGTCCATTGGCAAACATGTCCTTCTTCATGTGATCCTTTTTTTCATCCCATCAGTCATCGCACCATGTTTGTTTGTGTACCTATATCTGTAGTCACTCATGACGAAGGGACATAAAATCTATAAACATCCTAGTCTACCATGATGCATGATCGTTCTGGATGTAGGTGACCGGGATAGGAGACAATATTGTGAGGTATGAGCTTGGATGGAGGCTCTAGGAACTGCTGGTGAAAACTGTGGAGGAGTCACTGGGTGATGGAGATGGTCACTTCAGATTGGCAGTGACTATCTACGAGGTCTAGCTCAGCTGGAGGGAAAAATTGTGCAATTTTTTAGAGGAGTATTTTAGGCTGCGAGAAGGAATAGCAGACAAAATATGTACAATTTTTGGAAGGAGAGGGCAGTGGAAGCCTGACATCCAAAATTGCACAATTCCTGGAGGGAACTGGAAGTCAACTGCTGGAACCTTGGCAACAAAAAATGTGTAATTCCTGGAGGGAACTAGTAGTCTACTGCTAGAGCTTGGCAACAAAAAATGCATAATTCCTGGAGGGAACTGGTAGTTGGTTGTTGTTGGGGAAAACTACGCTACTGCTAGGAGGTTGGCCTGCTCATCACCCCTGTGTATTTTTTGAGCTGAGCAGACTGCTAGGCAGAAAAGGGCTTGCTCATGAAAACTGCGCAATTTTCCAGGTGAGCAGTCGATCGACTGACTCGAGGGTTGGCTCGAAAAACTGCACAATTTTCTGAGGGAGACAAGGATGGACACTTGGTGTCTGTTTGGCATATATGCACATTTTTCTCAGTCAGCAGAGCGAGAAAGGTCTGTAGCCTCTGTGAAATGTTTTAGGAGAGTCAGTCCTAAGGTGAGTACCGGGTCAAACTCTCTGGTTGACCAGCATGAAGATTGACTGATCTACTTGCTGGCAGCACAACTTAAAATGGCTTGTTTGGTGCTTCTGTGTTGTTCTGGGTGACGGTCAATTAAGTCGACGACAAGGTGGAGGTTCAGCTATCAGAGGGGAATCCAGTTGTTAAAAGTTGAGAAAATTGATGAAGTGTGAGAGAGAGTGAAAATATGCATATGTGAACATGCAAAAACACACTTACATGACTTGACACTGAGATGACTCAAACCATCTAGACACATATGCTCAACATGACTGACTGATGGTGTGAGCGATAAGCGTGATGCTTGTGATTGATCGTTGGTAAACCTCGACGACGCTTGCATGATAGTGTATATGAATTCGTGTGCGAGCACGACGAATGTTTACATAGTGAACACAACATGTACACATGAAGTGAAGACCTCGTGTATGACCAGAACATGGTCACAAGCACAACATTGACATCAACATGCAAAAGTTCTCAATGGAATGATCAAGAAATGTGGGTGCAAAGGCGCACATGAGGTCACGGAGTGAACCCCATTGTGTGTAGTCATCAAGTAAAAACTCTCAAAGGAGGCTCCAAAATTGGATGCAGGCCAAAATTTTGGAGGGTGTTCTAGCTACTACAACACTTGGCGACACACTAGTAGAACTCTAGCTTCTCTATTTTGGTTCATTGTCAACACATGCCCTTGGTCTTTTAGGGAGTATTGAATCATTTTGTGGGTTACTTCGACTTCCCCACTTACCCCATGGACATACATGGTTCATCTTTTACCAACTAAGTCAAACACAATAAAAATTTCAGCTTGATCACAGTGTTTCAAAATCGGGAACGGTAATTTAGCTTGTGAGTTGAATATTTTCATAGTATAAGTTTTTATCTCTAGTTTTGCTTCACTGTCAACAGGCCTAGACAGTACCCCGATAAAGTCACGCAGGAACACACACATTGCTCCACTACTAGCGAGCCTCATCAATACCCCGGTGGAGTTGCATGCTTCACCTCTCTGTGTAGGAAGACTTTCTCTTCTTTTGCCTTTGTATTTATTTTTCAGAGAAGCATGTAAGACCTCTGACATAGGTATGTTTGTTTAGATTTTTCCCTTCTCCGTTTCTACTAGTCGAATGAACACACAAAGCAGAAGGCTGAGTACAAGCATGGGGCTTCCCAGTATGGACATAAGTTCATGGTTGGACCAAAACTTCCCTTACAGACAACTCATATTTTCCATCAAGACCTCATTGATCGAAGGTTATAACCAAGCATATAGAAGACAAACACAATATTGGACAAGTGTCATAGTGTCACAAGTCTCTTCTTATCTTAGCCACATACTCATTCAAAATATAGAATGCAGTAGATGACAACACTTGTTTTTGGAAACAAAAATAGTAAAGTATTAAGAAACTAAAACAAATGAAAATAGAAATAGTAAGAAAAGAAACCAAATGAAAACAAAGATTGCAAGCAAGGAAAACAAAATGAAAACAAGAAGCAACAAGAAGACTATGTACATGGCATGAGGCGCAACCCAACCTACTGGAAGTAGTGCTTGAGATCTTTGCCATTGATGGGGAGGTTGTCAATCCTCTCGTCAAGTGATTGCAGATGGTATGTGTGTGGGTCAAGTTTATCATGGATTGTGTATGGACCAATCCACAGGGATTGAAACTTCATGTGCTTGCCTTTGTCTTCACGGGACTTATCCTATTTCAGAACCAAGTCACCAACATCGAATTTAGCTTTCCCTGCAGACTTCCTATCAAACCATCTCTTGATACAGTGCTGGTGGAGAGTAAATTTTTCTTTTTTCACCCTTTCTTCCTGAAGCTTGTGGAGTGTATCCATCCTATGCTGAACTAGCTGGTAAGGCTTGCCTTGGGATTCTTGGGATAGTTGAAGTGCAGGCAAGTAGATATTAGGTGGAAAGATGGCTTCTTTCCCATAGACTAGGAAGTATGGTGAGGTATTCAGAGAGGGTTTGGGTGTTACATGGTTAGCCCATAGTGCATTCGTAAGAGCGGTATGTCAGTTGCACTACTGAGAGAAAACAATCATTTTTGTTATGCAAATGAGGTTTTTATTCGTGGATTCTGCTAGACCGTTTCCTTGTGGGTAGTGGCTAGATGAGCATTTCAGCACAATACCATTTTGTAATGCAAAATCACAAAGCTTTAAAGGTGGAAAATATGTTGCATTATCATTTAAAACAAGTGATACTGAAACATCGAAGTGTGAGATGATATTTTGTTGGAGGAAGTTGATGACCTCCTGGTCATTCACTTGTTTGAGCATAACTGCTTCTATCCACAGCTTGAAGTAATCAATTTCTATTAGAATGTAGTGGTGTTGTTTTGATGAATGTGGGAAAATCTCCCCAATGATGTCTAAGCCCCATTATTGGAATGGTTCAATCACTGCAGGAAGGTGTAGTGGAGCTGCTGACCTTCGTGTTCTTTCGGTGCATCATTGATGAATAGGGCACTTGCAGGCATAAGCATGTGCATCCTTGAATAATGTGGACTAGTAGAAATTGAATCACATAACTTTGTGTGCAGTGGTGTTTCACACAAAGTGACCCCTGATGGGTCCATCATGTAGATCTTGTAATACCTTCTCTGATTCGTGTGCTTCCAGGCACCTGTGAAAAACTCCATTGTTGTGCTTCCTGTAAAACACTCTGTGCGCCAACTGATATGCTAAAGCATTGAGACACAATTCCCTCTTCTGTCTGATGGAAAAGTGAGAGGGTACGGTTTTGTGCTCAAGGTAATGGCGCACATCTGCATACCAAGAGGTTTCGTCTTCAGTGGGTGTTTCTCACCTTATATCATACATTTCAACTTCCTTCTCCCAGCCGGTGAGCTCCTCTTTACTCTCTGAGGTGCGTAGTGCTTCAGGGACAATTCTGCAAATCCCATGTCCTTTGATTGTGTGAACTGGCATGATTTCAAGATCATACTCTTGCAATCCTATCATCCAATTCACACGTCGTTCACCCAGTTCTTGTTGTACAAGCAATGTGTGAACTTCTGGGTGATGGACGTAGACTATGCAGTGGTTCTTCAACAAGTAGGGTCTGAAGTGTTTCACTGCCTTGTAAACGACATATGCTTACTTGTCAATGGTGGGGTAGTTGAGCTCTGGTCCCTGAGTGCTTGTGCTCATGAAGGAGATGGGATTTCCATCATTCATCGCATCCTTCTAAGTGAGTACTACAGCAAGCGAATTATCGGAGGTGAAGGTGTATAGCAGGAAATCCTTCTCAAAGTTTGGGATGTAGAGTGCAAGTGCTTCTGAAATTACCTAATTGATCTGGGAAAATCCATACTTTTCCCTCTCTCCCTAGCTGTAGATTGCATCTTTCTTGATCATGTTCTGCATGGGCTTCACTATTTGCACATACTTCGAGATGAACTTCTGGAGGAATTTTATCTTGCCCAAGAAAGACTTCATGTCTATCTTCTTGGTTGGTTGAGGGATCTGTGTAATAGTCTGAACCTGGTCTGAATCCATGTTGATTCCACTTTTGGTAACAATGTGTCCAAGAAGGCTCCCCTCAGACATTGTGAATACACTCTTCTTGAGATTTAGGGAAATCATGTATTTTTAGCATTGCTAAAAAAAATTCTTCAGATGGCATATGTGGTCCTCAATTCTTCTTGAGAACTCAGTCACATCCTCAAGGCATACCACTACGCTCTATCCAATGAGTTTGTGAAAAGTGATGTCCATGGTGCATTGAAAGGTATCGCCTACATTTACAAGCCCAAACGTAATTCATCTGTAAGCAAATGTACCCCACTTGCTACAGAAGGTAGTCTTAATTTTGTCAGGTTCTGCTACCAGAACCTGATTGTATCCTAAGAAGCCATCAAGTAGGGAAAAAATATGTGCCCCAGATACAATTTTCAGAATGTGGTCCATAGACAGCACAGGGTAGTTGTATTTGTCCAAGGTGTGGTTCACATTCCGGAAATCAACACGCATGCGGATTTCTCCAGAATTCTTGCATACAGGAACAAGGTTTGAAACCCATGTGGAATGAAAAAATTTGTATATGATCTGTGCATCCAACAACTTGGTAAGGTCTTTCTGTATGAGGGGTTCAAGTGATGGGTGTACTTTCCTTAGCTTCTACTGATATGGCTTGACCCCTTCTTTGATCAGAATGATGTGTTGGATTATCCACATGTCATAAGTTTTCATATCATCGTACATCCATGCAAACACATCTCAGTACTGTTTGAACATGGAGACAAAGGCTTTCTACTCTTGATGTGTGCAACATGTACCAAGATTAACGAACTTCGGATCTTGTTTTGTTCCTAGGTGTATCAATTCATGCATCATGGTGGAGCTGTGGGTTTTGTTGCTCCTCGATCCCTGAAAATGTTCTTGCAAGTCATAAAGATTTTATAATGATGCAACACCCTTTGTGATAAGGTGGCTTTTCCTTCTACTAACTTTCGCTTGCAGAGAGCACTCGTTCTCATCATCATCTATCACTGCATATTTCAAGACGACAGCGTTGGCCATGAAATGCAGTGTTTGTTGATAATCATTAAACATGCATAAGTTAGTTATATTATCTGAGATAGATGGTTTATAAAAAATTTCAATAGTAAATCTATTCCTAATCGGTGACATTCTTGAAGCTACGTTTGCCAGTGCATTGCCAACTGCATTACGCATACATGGTACAACATTGATGTTAGATGCTTCGAAGTTAGAGATCAATCACCATAGCTCTTGCTGGTAACTTTTGAGATGTGGTGCAAAATAGTGAATGTTGTTATGTACCTACCATACCACTATCTCTGACTCACCTACCACTTTGAGGGTGACCACATTGGGGCTGATGGATTTGTGCAAGCCCAACACGAGTGCTTCATACTCGGCAATGTTGTTCATGCACTCGAAATCCTAGTAACTTGAAACCAAATGCTTCCTGTTTTATGGGTCGATCAAGACACACTCGACTCTTGAGCCGCCACGTGTCTTTGATCAGTCAAAGTACATGGTCCACAACTTCTTTGTACATGGACCATTTGATGTAATTGTACTACTACTATTGTTGCTACTACTACTACTACAATTAGTACAATGTACTGTACAAGTTTCACTACCATCAGTTGGGCAAGGAAGGAGTCCCAACTGCATGTCTAGTGGGGTTGGATCTGGCCATGCAGGATAACACCCCAACGTTGTTTCCAAGAGGCAGTTGCTAAACATGAGTTTTGTGAAGGCCAACGGTTCATTCTCTCCATTAAGGGGAGTAACATTTTGCTTCATATATCTCTTGGATACCACCCATATTTTATTGCTTTTTCCCTTGTACGTAAGCCATGTGTGTGACTAGTCTGTAGAAAAATATCGGTTCATCTTGCTAGACCAATCTCTATTGGGTATTAAACCGTATGCTTCTGGTATGTCCACAATAACTATGTTGATACATTAGTGGAATCGACTATCATGAGATAGTTAGATGATCACATATCGGAATTCACCAATGCTTGGTACAGATGTTTGATCAAGTTGGATGATTCGTGCAAATGTCTCACTCCATTGTGTATTGATCTTCTTAGCAATCGAGAGCAGCATGATGTTGGCTGCTGCGCTAGAATGAACCAAGCAGTTGTGAAAAGACATTGCAATTAAAAACTTCAAATGAGAGCAAGAATGGAGGGAAACCTTAGTTTTCTTCTTCCATCCAGAGTGTGTTTATCATAGTGGAAAGTGATCTGGGAGGTGTGCTGGCTCATTTGCTTGTAGAGGCTACGTTGTACATTGTTGTCTATCCCAATGTGCGTAGTAGGATGTCTCGCTGACTCTGGATCTTTGCTAACTTGAACAAACTAATGTTTGTGCAAGTTTTGTTCATATCATCTACAATGTTGTGGTCCAGAGGTGGAAGACTCACCGGGGTGTTCAGTGTAGGACTGATGTTCGTGTTGTCCGACAGAGTGTTCTGAAGTTTGTAGCTTATGAACGTACTCTTGTATATCATTGTCTTCCTAGACTTGCTTTGTGTTTTCTGCTTGGGGGCGGCTGGTGGATCAACCTTCCTCAACAACAGTCTCATCTTTTCTTGTGCTTACCCAAGTGTAAGGGGAGCCCCTTTACTTTTAATATTGTAACAATCATTTTTCTTTGGGGGCTATTTATCAATGTTTGTTTTCAGGGTTGCTTGCAAGCACTAATACGCATTCACCACACCCCTAGAACTTGATGCTTCATCAGGTGCAAAATCTTCGTCATTTTCTTTGTCTTCCAGTTGTTCCTACATATTGTTTTCCATGTCAAATGTATGATTACATACAGAGCTTGCAACTCACTTCCAGTATGAACATGAATTCTCGGGGTGATCTTCTTCGTGGAATGAATAGAACTCGGAATTCCTGCACCGATCAAGGTGGAACACAGAGCTCTACACAATTTTTGGAGTGTACCAGTTTCTTCCTGATGAACTTGTTCCTTGATTCTATCTAGGAGGATGGCTACTTGCAGATGTGTCCATTTTCTGTTGTTTAAGCTCGGACACTTCTGTCGTCAAGCTCTTGAAGAGGCAAGTGAGGGTTTCAATATCATTTGTTTCCTTGTCTCTTCCTTTTCTCACCATTGTTTGGGACTTTTTGCTCACATCTTTGGAGTCCTTTGTTGGTTCATCATCCTTGATGACTCCAATCATGCTCAAGTCTTTCTCAACAACAATAGCCTCTCTGCAGTTTGCCAATAGAGTTGGTTTCGTAGTTTGCTTGATGAACTACGTAATGTTGGTTGGTAGTGCAGACATGTAGCAATCAATTGTGATGGAATCATGAGCTTTGGTGTCCGCTACAAACTTGCTCAATATGCGTGTAAACCTCTGATTGAAATCTTTTACCTTTTCTTTCCCATCCATCTGCAGGCTTCCCAATTCCTTCAGTAACATGGCTGGGGTCTTTTCATCAGCAAGATTTTAAACATGCATTTGAGTTAACCCGAGTTCTGTATGTAGTTTGGTGGAAGGTTGTGATACCATGCAACTACATGACCGTCCAAGGTACATGGGAACAATCTACATGCTACGTCATCATACCATACCTCAAGGGTCTGCAGATGTAGGTAGAAGTTGTCAAAATGGTCTTCTGCCTTCACTGTGCTATCAAGGTTGAACTTAATGTTCATTCTCTCCATTCACTTTGGCATCTTGTGCAAAACACTCAGGAGAGCCAATGGTCTCTGAGTCATTCATTCCATATGTTGGTCAGCCATCCTTTTTTCTTCTTCGTCCTCCTCCTCTGCTTGAGAATCCGATGGTTTCGGCTCTCAGTCTGTTGGTTTGTCTCCACCTCTGCCTCCTGTACTAATGTTTGAGCCTAATATCACAAGGGTGTATCATTCCCATTGTCAAAATAATGGAAAGGAACTTCATCTTCAACAGGGAAGAACTGCTTCTTCCATTGATGATACAACAACTCCTGTGGGAGTGACTTTTGGCTTGCTTGATGCGTATGGAAGGTGTCATATGCCTAGGATCAGTCCAACTAATTTCACAAACTAGCGGGTGATGGGACAGACGAAGCGAAGGTGATGATATGGAATTTTGTGTTCAGTCCTGGGAGGTGAGAAGTAACCAAATGCAAAGCGCACGTAGGTGAGGGGGAGTGTGAGTTACTGCCTTGACAATATGGTTGATGAGTGAGTGTGAAAACGTTCAACCATATACAACTATCTACCCTCCTTCTAGCACCATAAATGTTGATGGTGCTAGACCAACCAACATTCAAGGGATCACCATAGTATGAAGTCCCAACTAGACATCACATCGTTCGGTGTGGGAATCTCATCCAGTATGATTGCCCGGTTGCCATTATCTTAAAGATTTGCCTCAAATCTTTCTTGTTAGTATAGGAGAGTGGTCTGCTTTATCTTCGAGTAGTGAGGTTTGTGTGCCTGGTGATTGCTAGTGTTACTTGTGTCAATGGTTCTTTCAATGTAGAGGGAGAAGGTGGGTGTGAGTCCCAAGTGGGATGGGAGGAAGCCCAAACTCTGTTAGGAACACACAATACCAACAGGACAAGCACAACTTCCGGAAGAGTAGTCCACACGGATGTGGCAGTCACAGCACACAAGGAAAGATAACACATACAACACATAGCGGAGGAGTTCACGCGAGTGCGATAATGTTATATAAAGTTTATGTGATAGGTTCGTCTAATGTCTAGGGAGGTAACCAACAAGTGCAGGACAATGTTAATAGCTTATACAACACATTTTCATTAAATCTATATGTATTACAACAAATGAATGAGTTCAAGTGTTAAACACAGGTCAAAGAAACATGCATTAAAAGTGTTGAAGATCAGTCTTACAGTAGTTATAATACATGTGTGAAAACATGTTGGCCTATTAGCAGGCTTCTGAATTAAGAAAAAGTTCCAAGACACATTATTACACCATACATCACTAACCCTATGGGTGGGGCGTTGGAGCCACTACTTACTCCTCGAAGAAAAGATTACAGACTTTCAAGGCTATGTGGGAGGAGCCAAGGTGAAAAGTCATTTTCATGTACAAATGAGGGGATATTTATAGCCAAGGGTGAAAGTGACACTTGTGGCTATTAGACTACCCTCATGACCATTTGACTTCCATGGCATTTTGAGTCTACATGACTCTTTGTATGACTAGTGGGTCTCTTGGACTTCCACGTTATATTACATTTATTGACAGTATGGCCCATAGTAGAGATGTAGATGACAGGACTCATGACCAAACTTGACATGAGAGTGCTTGTACATTCATGCTACTAGTGGTGTGCATGTCGAGTTGCAGTGTTCGTGGGCGATGGATGTCCTCATGGTGTTTCACATGCATCATTTGTTAATCTGTTGGCAAACATGTCCTTCTGCATGTACTCCCTTTGTTCGTCCCATCTATCATCGTGCCATGTTTTTTTGTTTACCTATATATGCAGTCACTCATGACGAGATGACATCAAATCCATAAACCTCCTGGTCTACCATGATACATGATTTTTTCAGATGTAGGTGACCAGGAGAGGAGACAAGGTTGCGAGGTATGAGCTTGGATGGAGGCTTCGGCCATTACTAGCGAAAAATGTGCAGGAGTCATTGGGTCATGGATACCACCAATCTGAATTGACAGTGACTATCCATGGGGTCTGGCTCAGCTGGAGGGAAAAACTGCGTAGTTTTTTAGAGTAGTTTGCGTTGCAGGAAGGCATGGTTGACAAAATTGACACAATTTCTAGAAGGAGTGGACAGTGGGAGGCTGGGAGCCAAAACTATGCAATTCTTGGAGGGAACTGGCAATCAGCTACTGGGACCTTTGCAATAAAAACTGTGCAATTCCTAGAGGGAACCGACAATCCCCTGCTGGAGCTTAGCAGCAAAACTTGGGAAATTCCTGGAGGTAACTAGCAATCGGTTGCTGGGAGCTACTAGCGGGGAAAACTGTGCTGCTATTGGGAGGTTGGCCTACCGATCACCTCTGTGCAGTTTCTGAGATGAGCATACTGTTGGGAAGGAGAGGGCTTGCTCATGAAAAATGCACAAATTGCAGGGCGAGAAATCAATCGACTAATTGGAGGGATGGTTGGAAAAACTATGTAATTTTCTGAGGGAGACAAGGATGGACACTGGGTGTTTGCCTGGCCTATCTGTGTAATTTTCTCAGTCAGCAGAGCGGGCAAGGTTTGTAGCCTCTACGCAATTTTGAGGGGATTCAGTCCCTAGGTGATTGTCGAGTCAAAATCTATGGTTGAGTAGCATGAAGGTTGATTGATCTTGTTGCGGGAATTGTAGCTTGAAATTGCTTGCTTGGTGCTTCTGTGTTGTTCTACGTGACAGCCAATCGAATCGATGGTGGGGTGGAGGTCCAACTGTTAGAGGGGAATACGGCTATCAAAACTTCAGCAAAACGATGAAGTGTGTGAATGAGTGAAAATATGCATACATGAACTTTCAAACACACACTTACATGACTTGATGATGAGATGACTCAAACCATCTAGACACATATGCTCAACATGACTAATTGATGGTATGAGCAATAAGTGTGACGTGTTTTATTGATCATTGGTTGATCGTGACTGTGCTTACGTGACAGTGTATATGACTTTCTGTGTGAGCGTGACGGATGTTTACATAGCGAACGCAACATGTACACATGAAGCGAAGACCTTGTGTATGACCAGAACATGGTCACAAGCATGACATTAACATCAACATGCAAAAGTTGTCAGTGGAATGATCAAGCAGGGTGGGTGCAAAGACTCACACGAGCTCACAGAGTGAACCCAAGTGCGTGCCGTCATCAAGTAAAAACTCTCAAAGGAGGCTCTGAAATTGTATGCATGCCAAAATTTTAGAGGGTGTTGCAGCTGCTACAACAAATACAAAAGCAACAAGCAACGACGTTACACTAATTTGTCCCTTGTTGATTTTATTCATATTTTTCCCTTGATGATTTTTATTATTGAATGGACTTGGTTCAATCATTTTCCTCAACAAACCTTTCTTATATTATATATTTTCACAATTCAATTTTAAATCATGATACGATATAAGAAATAAAATTTAAATCAACACTACAATAAATAAGTTTTCCTCTTTAGTCTTCACAATTTTAATCATAACTTAAAAAAATAAGTTTTAGGAGTCTTTTGCACTCACACTTAATGCTTTGTGTAGCTAATTTTTTTATTTTAATATATTAAACATTGCAATTTTTATATTATATATCTTATTGCATATGAATTCTTTGCCACCCTGTTAAGACAACATAAGATACTTCATATCAATTTGCTTTTTCCAACATACAAATTTTACCATAGATTATTTATTTGCCATTGAATTATGATGATATAAATTTAAAGTTAAATAAACAATTTGTTACAATAAGTAATCTTTTTTTTAATTATTTATTTATTATATCATATATATACATTATCTAATATAAATATATTATAAATTGTAATTTCTCCTCCTTATTAGGTCTCATAAGATAACGATGGAATAAAATGTGCACAAACATATTTTAGTGAATTCTTAAATTTTGTAACAAATGATGATGTTAGGGCTAATGTTTCATCCAATATTATCTATGCACCTATCTCTATTTCACTCCAAGCTTATCTAATTCATTAATTAATTTTGTTACTTCCCTTCATTGTATTCAAATGTTTTTCATTATTATATTTATGAAATTGTTCAAGTGTTCAATAATTGCTATCGATTAATTTTGTCATATGAGGAATGTACTAAGTAGCAATGTTGCATATTACATTTGTTATTCACTTGTTTAATTAATGGTCACCCATGGGCCACAATCCTAAACCCAAACCCAATTCTGCTTGTGGGTTAAATCAAGCTTCAATAAAATTGAGAGTTAACGTCATAGTGCAACCTTGGCATATTTTTTAATTAATGGTCACTCACAATCCTAATCTCAAACATGGTTCCCCTCACAGTGAAATCAAGGAGAAGATTCTCAAAATATACATTTTAAAGCCAAAACCAAGGAAAATATGCTCTAAATTTAACAACTAAAAAGAAACTCAGGGTCGTACACCATATTCCACATAACTATACCAAAATACACCAATTTCTATATCCCCCGACTAAATTGAGAGTATGCTAAATGATTCAAACGGAATGCAAACTTTAATAGGCTTCAAAGAAATTCCAATATTTTTTTACATTGGAAACTCGAAACTTTTAACCACTGTTTTTAACCCATGCCAAAAATAGTTGCCCTTTTGTCATAAGGATAACTATTAGTTCTTAAAAAACACTGCATACATGGAATTTGGAAGAACCTACCACGGTTAAAAAAAAGGTATGGTGCATTAAACACTAGACCACATCAAGACTGTAGACTTTTTCTTTTTCAATCAGCTATAAAGAATCACTGGAGGATGTGTGGATGTGTGGACAAAAGAAATACAGAAATGAAGAAAGAATACACGACTTAATCTCAACATCAGTTTAAAGGGTGCATCCACCATTGATTGATTGATTTTAATGATTTCTAGAAGGACGAAAAACCTAAGATAATAAGATAATAAAAGGCATAACTCATCTTCATACTCTTTTTCGATATTGGAATTTTGTTACAGATTTTTGCATGTTGTTGAATTTCAAATTGTTATCATACTACATGTTGATATCCTTGTAGGCTTCACATTCCATGACAAAGTGTTATCTAGTCTCCACAACACCCATATTGCATAATATGTACATTCTCTCCCCAAACTTCCTTAAGGACCCCAACCTACCAGTCTCACATCTCATATAATGAAATCATGTTCTCATTTGTTTGTAAAAAATGAACAATCAAAGAATAAAGCTATGTTAGAAAACCATTGATAATAATGAAGCTTGCAATGCCTACAACCAACCCTATATTCAATGATCTCTCTACAGTCTAACAATTCTCTTTCATCTCCTAAGCACAATGTTAGTCAAGATAGAAGAATATACTAGAATAGTGGTGTTGATGATACAAAGGCAAGAAATATGTTGGAAACAAAAACCTATCCATCAGGGTGGTCCCAATATTTAACTTGAAGGCTTCAAAGTCTGTTGCAAAAAGAGAAAATGAAGAACCTAATTGATATGCAAATCATAGTTGAAAATATAAGAGCCAAGTTTCAGACATACATCCTGCCACTTTTCTTTCAGAATATATTATAAGCCCATGTGAGTGATCGAGTACATAACTTGCTAGAGAATGGTTATATAGACATTCGAAAAGAGAGCAGGCACTCACTCATATGAACGACGCTAATTAAGTCATAGTTACATCATCGAGTGCACCAGAAAAGGTGGCAGAAACATAACAAAAGTTAGGCGGGGGTACTAGAACGAAAAATTTATAAAAGTAAAAAGTGGCAAGTAAACTCACTTTGTGAAAACATTAAATTGGTTATCGAAATTCGCTAAGTGAAATCATCAAGTAATTTAGATGCAAAAATATGAACTTAGTTTGGATCAATTTAGTTGGAGGGCAATTTTCCTGTTGGAAGAGTTAATTTTTCTTAGGGATATATTGTTATTTTCTTTGATAATTGTGTTTGTTCATTTACACATTAAATTCACCCCATAACATCAGTACATTATTCATATTTCCATCATTATTCAATAGCATATGCAATTATGTAGAAAGAACAATATCATTAACAATGTAGCGAAACATAAATGAAAAATAGAATAAAATACTTCACACATAGAGACACCATGAATGGTTGGAGACCAGGGAAAAATCCACTATGAGGAAAACCCTTTCAAATTCTTGTTATTATTTTATTTTCATTGAATGGTTCAGAAAAAGAGAGTACAATGATCCATATCTTCATCCATACAATTATTCAACAGAAACAACTACACAATATCCATGAAATGAACCCAACAATGCTTATACTCAAAATTCTAATTTTGAAGCCTGTAATGAACTATCCCTATCTATCAAACAATCCGGTCACTGAGAAAAATATTATTACAACTAAAACTTGATCCTTTATGTCATGGTTGCATGTAGGAGGAGTCATGCATGTGATTGGGACGGTTTCAGTCACTCCATGGAGCCTATAAGCCAACGACTGTAGTCTGCAACTGAGACTCGGAAACCCTAGATGTTGTTCGCACAGAAAATGGAAGTGGCTAATGTAGGAACCTGCAATATGATATCTTCCATTGAAAAGATCTCAGAAAACGATGTTAAGATGGATCATTCGCAGGTTTTGCCTCTGACCCCGCTAGAAATATTATAGCAATCAATGTTCTCAGCATGGGAGGCAAACCAGCATCAACGCTCGTCAAGCGTTTGGATAGATAGGTCTAAGGAATATGGCACCCCTTCAAATCCTTGGTCTCAAGTACACCTTACAGACGAAGGAATCATTCAACCAATGATGATCGATGGGGCACCATGGGAAGATCACCACCATCGTTCCCATCTTCCGACTTGTAAAGAAGATAATTCCGGCGATCTACAACATCCTTCAGTATTTGACTTCCTGACGAATACTATAAACACGGTGGATTCCGAAAGAAACCTATCCAATATCGAAGAGACTATTGCCATAAACATGTCGACCAAAATAGATGTTGTAGAGAACATTCATGTTGGCAAATCTTGTTCTTCTTCCGAACTAGAAATATATACCTCTCTCTTTCGTGAATTTAGAGATGTCTTTGCTTGGTCATACAATGAAATGTCAGGTATCGACTCGAGCATAGTTGAACATGAGATTAAGATGTATCCAGATGTCAAACCGGTATGACAACGGCTAAGGCAGGTGCACCCCAAGAAAGCCATTGCCATCAAGGCGGAAGTCGAAAAACTCCTCCATGCTGGTTTCATTTACCCCATTCCTCTAACCGATTGGGTATCGAATATTGTTCATGTTATGAAAAAACAAGGAACGATTAGAGTGTGCATTGATTACAGGGATGTAAATCAAGCTTGTCCAAAAGAAAACTACCCTACATCCTTTATCGACCAGATTATTGATGAATGCGCCGGATGCGAAATCTTTTCATTCATGGATGGATTTTCCGAGTATAATCAAATAAATATCCACCCACAGGACCAGTCAAAGACTACATTCATTTGTTCATGGGACACATTCGCATATCGCAAGCTACCCTTTGGTTTGAAGAACGCAGGGGCGACTTTTCAGAGAGCAACAAACTATGCTTTCCACAACATCAAAAACATCGTTCAACCTTATCTTGATGATCTCCCATCTCATTTGCGAAAGTGGACCGATCATTCGCGCCATTTGAGAGCAATATTTCTACGTTGCCGACACTACAAGATAAGACTCAATCCGCACAAATGTGTGTTTTGTGTGAGTTCTGGTCATTTTCTTGGCTTCGTTGTCTCAAAGGATGGGATTTGTCTCGATCCTTGTAAGGTTCAGGCAATCATCGATTTGCCTCCACCTTCAAGCCTGCTTAAAATTCAGAAACTCCAAGGGAAAGCAAATTTCCTCAGGAGGTTCATTCCAAATTACACTGAACTAGCTAAAGGTTATACCCGTCTGTTGAAAAAGGATGTACCCTTCGTTTGGGACAAGGTTGCGCAAGCCTGCCTTGACGCTTTAAAGAAATCTCTAATACAAGCCTCATTAATGTATGCTCCTGATTATCAAAAAGACTTTAACCTGTATCTGGCTGTAGCAGATACAACCATAGCAATGGTTTTAGTTCAAGAAGACAATGGAATTGAACATCCTATATATTATTTAAGTCGAAACTTAAATTATATGGAAATGAAATAATCCTACGTTGAAAAGCTAGCCCTCGCAGCTGTTCAAGCAATACAGAGATTTGGACACTAAGTCCTCTTTAGGAAAACTACCATTTTGTCAGATTGCAACCTCACGACCTATATATTATCGTGACAGTTGCTGGGGGGCAAGTATTCGAAATGGATAGTGATTCTTGAAGAGTTTGATTTGGAATTTAAAAGATCCAAATCAAAGAAAGCCCTGGTATTCGCGGAGTTACTATGCGATCTCCCATTGTCGTCCAACGATGCAACATCTGAAGAAGCAATCGTGGATGAAAATTTGTTTATGATATCTTCAAGCGATTTGTGGTACAGAGATATAATCATTTATCTCCAGACGCAAACATACAAGTCTAATACCTCACGCTCCAAACAACGACGTATTCGATACCAAGCAAAGGACTGCGTGATCGTCGGTGATACTCTTTACCATCATGGTATCGATATAGTTCTGCGGAGGTGCCTCAACCTTGAGGAGGCCGAAAAAGTCCTAAATGATTGCCATTCAGGCACATGTGGAGGGCATCAATCTGGATATGCTAAGACACAAAAAAAATTGTGAGTAGGATACTTCTGGCCAACAATGTTCAAAGATTGCATAACGACAATTAGAAGTTGTCATGCTTGCCAAATTTTCGATAGCAAAACCAGAAGACCACCCACACCGCTGCAACCAATAGTAGCTATTGGGCCATTCACCCAATGGGGAAT
This sequence comes from Pinus taeda, assembly GCA_000404065.3. NCBI lineage: Eukaryota > Viridiplantae > Streptophyta > Pinopsida > Pinales > Pinaceae > Pinus > Pinus taeda. The sequence continues at coordinate 143,253 of APFE031030219.1, forward strand.
ATATTTCATGACATGTAACCCCACCTCGACTGGGGGGCATGGGTACATAATAGTCGCGGTGGACTATTTTACCAAATGGGCCAAGGCAATGCCTACATTAAATAACAGCAGCGAAACGGCTGCCCTTTTCTTTTTCAATCACGTAGTCTCCAGATTCGGCGTTCCACAGGCCATAGTTACATATCATGGATCGCATTTTCTCAATCACATGATGGTTGAGTTGGCTGCCAAATTAGGACTGTCCCACGACATCTCCACTCCGTACTATCTACAAGCTAACAGACAAGTTGAAGCTGTTATCACCCTAAAATCTTTGTCTCTAAGCTTTGGTAAGTTCCCTTGTTTCTAATCATAGTCTTATAAGTTTTGAGTTAGCTCATCACAATTAGTGTCATTCTCATTTACAAACCCTCCTTCTAGTCATGGTGTTAAAGGGTCTCTAGGTCATTTCATGCTTTAAGGGTTAGGTCATAAGGTTAGAAGTCTTTTAAGATCATATCTCTTTTCCAAAAAAGGTTTGACAGCCTCATTCCATGTTTTAGAAGTCTTACCAGGTGTTTATAAGTAATATCTCACATCATGTTGGAGAAATTTTGAAAGTAGCTATGAAATCACTGAACTAGGTGTTTTCGCAGCGCGCTACGAAACCCCTGTAGCAGCCTGTTTTATCAGAGAAAAACTGTCTTTACTAGTCAACTTACAGAAGCGTTCCTGAGCAGCCGAGAACTCCATTTTGCAAACTGAAAGAGGTTTTTCTTCCTAACATGCTGCACTACAAACACCTCTTTCATTTTCTTCAAATTCATTTTGAGGTGGGAGTAATTTATGGTTGAACTTGCGCTACAAATCTGCTGAAGGTGCAGTTTTTCATCTCCTGTTTGACAACTGTTTTTCAAAGACTTATTTTGGGCGGTAGGAACAATGTTTCAAAAAACCAGGAGAGGTTTTTGTTCCGCATTGACTGATTCAAAAAAGCCTCCTTCAGTTTCCTCAAATTCATTCTGAGCGGGGAGAAACGGGTGACCAAAGTTGTGCTACAAAACTGCTGTAGGTGCAGTCTTTCAGAAAACGGATTTTTCCTGTTTGCCACGTGTTTTTCAAGGACAGTTTCTAGACAGCGGGAGAAATGTTTTAAAAAACCAGGAGAGTTTTTTGTTCTCGACAACATGGGCTAAACCAACCTCCTTCAGTTTCGTAAAATTTGTCATGGATGAAGAGATAAAGGCTCTGTCCCACGTGCTATTTTCAAGGATCCTAAACCCTAAAAACAGGGAAACATGTTCCCTAATTTCTAGGGTTTGTCTTCAGCAGTCAGATGACCACGTGGGATGTTTAATCAAATTCGACTTCATGGAGTGTTAGGTGTCAAAGAATGCTTTAAATGTTTAGATATGGTTGTTGTAATCATAATAAGGAGTTACACTCCTAGTTGTATTAGTTCTCTAAGGACTCCTAGTTAGGTGTCATTTGCATTTAATAGTTAGTTTTAAGTATCATTAGGTGTCATAGTAGGATGAATTCGAATTTCCCTCATGCTTGAGGAGGAATCCAAGTTATGTAAAGAGCTTTATATATAGCTGAAGCATCAATGTACAAAGGGTTGGAAAATTTTTGAAAAAGCTTTATTTGTTATGTAAGACCAGTTTAGCAATACATGTTTGGCTTTACTTCTCAGGATTGTTTATGTTCAGAATATGTAATGTTGTCTTTTCCCTAATTATTGCAGTGTTATGGATGTATAATCACTCAAAATTCACTAAATGTGCTCTGACTTCCTGTATACATTTATAAACTGACTGTGTGGTTCTATATGAGTTTGTATTCTGAATGTTTGAATGCTGAATGCCTTGACTTCCATGTAAGGTTGAGCTCATTGTTTTATTGAGGTGTATTGACTCCATAAGCCCAATGGATAGTTGTTAAATTTGTTTCCACCATTTATATTTCTCAGATTTGTTCTATTAGAGTTAGCCATCTTATCTTTAATCAAAATCATTAACCCATCTAGAGAGAGCCCTCTCAGGTTGAGGAGGCTAAGCCTCAGCCTAAAGTAGGTTTGAAACAGTTACTTGAGGTCTTCCTGGTCTGCAGCCTTCCAGGGTCTGATTTTGAGATAACAGAAGCAATCAACAAAGTCTTAAAGTGCATGCTGCAAAGGATGATCGAAGCCCACAAATGGGATTGGCACCTAATCCTGTACTCGGCCTTGTGGGCATACCGGAAATCGGTAAGAAATGCAACCGGATTCACACCTTTTCAATTGGTGTACGGTCTCGAAGCAATCTTACCGGTCCAATGTGAAATGTCATCCCTCAAACTCGTAGTCGACCTTCTCCCCGGAACCTCATAAGAAGAGGCTCACTTCTTGGAATTAATCCATTTGGATGAAACCCGTCGTGATGTAGCTTCAGCTAACGAGGCTCATAAGAAACGAGTCAAGGCACAGTTCGACAAGAATGTCAAACCTCACGTCTTCTCACAGGGTGACCTGGTTTTACTTTATGACCAAGAATCCGATAAATTGGGAGCAGGAAAATTCAAATCGTTATGGATGGGTCCCTATATTGTTAAACGAGTATTAGCAAAAGGAGCCTATGAGTTGATGGACTATGATGGGATTCCACTGGCGCAACCTCGCAATGGGTTGTACCTCAAATGCTACTATGCTTGATCTCACATAGTAGTCCTCGTACTTTTGTTACATTTTTGTTTTCGCCAAGAGCATTTAATTTGGTTAAGTAATCCACTTTTTTTATTCATTGTAGATGTCGAACCTACTGGAATCATTCGTTGGATATGCCGACGGAGCAAGTCGTAGCTTGCGGAATCTGTCTTCTGCGGCATGGGAGTATGTATTGGTTGGTCTACAAATAATATCGCTGAGTATAGCACATTAATATAACTCCTTTCTTATGCCATCACACATGGTATATGCCAACTTTTCATTAGGCTAGACTCACAGCTCGTCATTCTACAACTCACCAGCATCTATGCTGTACAAAATCCAGCTATCTATCGCATGTTCCTAAGGGTCAAAATTTTGGAAAGAAAGTTTGATTTCATCCAATATCAACATATTTCCAGAAGTTTAAACACATTAATAGACTCATTGGCAAATTATGTGTTAGATAGACATTGGCGACATTTATAAAAGGAAGCATCACATCAATATATGCAGCAGGATCATGTAACTGAACCAAAATAAAGCTCCGAAAATCAAAAATATATTCCATAATTGTTTATAGTCTGTACATAATGTTCTGTAACCAAGACAAAATTGGTTAAATGACCCAAAACTCAAAAATGCTAGGGGGCACCCTAGCCTAATGGTGCTGGTGATAACAAGTCACCGCCTGTGCAATCATGCGTAAGAGCCTAGTCCATCGACTCGACACTCCAGTAGTATGTTGTTCAAACTAGTGGAACTGGGCCAACATCTACGTGTACACATAAGTTTTGATTAGTCTTGGTCAGAAGAATATAAGAACATTATAAACAACAATGAACAGAGATATGGTCAGAAGAAAATTACCCATGACACCCCACTACTCTCCAGCTGGTAGCACCAAATCCGGATCACCTCGGAAGTCCATACAAGCATATGGGAACCTGGCATAGACCATCTCCTGACGGTCAAACCACTCAAAGAAGGTCTCAGAAAATGAAATCTGGGGCTAACCAGCATGCCGAGACATGAGATCAACCCATCTCTGCATCCGTGGTTATGTCAGTGGAGGTAGGCCAAGTGATATATACTATGGCTGCATTAGTGGGATTCGCTCCAAGGCGAAATTAGTCAAAATAGAACCATAACCAAAGTTCTTAGATCTACCACTCTTCACCTTGGTCAATTGTTCCTTCATCACAGAAAGTATTGCATCACACCAGTTGAACACCTTTGGTTCAAGACATTCCAGAACATACTGCATATAAGATCTGTTGGCTATATGGAGAGCAGAACTACCAGCCAGTCTAGCAAACGTAAACAGGATGGTCCGCAAGGGCCGGTTAGTGATGTCTCGAATGTTGATCCTGCCATCCACACTCAGCTGAGATCCCTCTCTACAATGCCGATGAATGTACTCCCTTATAGACTCACCCCCACGGGCGGAGCCTAATAAAGAGAGAGGGGCGTTGTGCCTTGACAAGCCGGTCAGAAAATAGATGTCCACCATTGTCAAGGGGATCGATTTGCCCCTAATCTGGAATACCTGGTTGATAGGATCCCAAGCATTGATGAAATACTTCAACAAACTGATTTGCTGCCTCATGCTCAAGATACGGAAAACCTTCAGCAAGCCACAGTCCCGTAATGCAGCTACTGTGCCTGGATCATGTAAAGCAACAACGTCCTCTTCTTCATGCTTGTGTTCTCACCATGTGACAACCATTTTCCTCCGATGAATCTCTGAAAAAACAAGGGAAGAGTCAGGATCTTCATTTGGTTAAAACAGGCAAAAATTTCATGAGGAAACCTTACAAAAATTTTC
>APFE031030242.1:0-15273 GCA_000404065.3 Pinus taeda
TCCGGTTTCTCTATCAATGGTAATCCTTTCACCATTCCTTTTCTGCTTAACAAGTTTAGACCTCCAAAATTGAGATGTCCAAATCTCAAGTGCCACAACCAATTTTCATCCTTTGGCACGCTTTGGAAGGCCTCTTGGTAACTGCTGCAATTTCATTTTTGTTTTTCAAATCTGCCCTGATCCTGAGAGGGAACATCCTGTTCCTTGTCATCTTCACTTCAGCAATGCATCGTTTGCTGGGTGCTATATCCATAATGGTACACACATCATTCACAAAGTAAACATTGTAACCCTTTTGAACAAGCTGTCCAAACCTCAAGAGTTACATCTCATTCCGGGAATCATAATAGACATCTGCTATGTTTTTCCTTTCTCCTTGCTTTGTAAATATTTTTACCTCCCCTTTTCCCATAACAGAAACTTTGCTATCAGTTCCTAGTGTGACTTCTGATTTCATATTTTTATCTAGGGCAGAAAAGAGAGCTATATTTCCTGTCATATGGTTGCTGCAACCTGAGTCAAAAAACCATATGTCTTCACTATTTGTTTCAGCCATGTTACAAGCTAACAACACATTAGTTTGGCTGATGTTCTCTCTAGTAACATTTGCATTTTTTTTATTACTCATATCATGCTGCTTCTTCCTACATTCACTGGCATAATGCCCATATTTTTTACAATAATGGCATTGGACATTGGATTTTTCATACCTTTGTCCTTGAGCAAGATGTTGTTCTCTTTGTTGGCTGCTGCCTTGGCCTTGGTTCTGATTTGAGTTGCTGCCTCTTCCTTGAGCATTTGCTGGACTGCTTCTTCCACCTCTGTTCTGGCTTCTGCCTCTTCCTCTCTTGTTTCCTCTGCCTTGACCTCTTCCTCTTCCAAAGGACATCTGGGTCTTAAAGGCTTGCTCTAGAGATGAGTTTTCTTTCCTACTCAATCTCTGCTCATGTGTTATCAGTGATGCATGTAGCTCATCAACTGAAAAGTTTGAGAGATCCTTTGTCTCTTCAATGGTGGTGACAATAACATCAAACTTTGAGGGTAAGACCCTCAATATTTTCTCCACAATCCTCCTTTCTTCAATTGTTTCTCCATGAGTCCTCATTTGTGTGACCAAACCAATTACATGTGTGAAGAATGAGTCAATATTTTCTGACTCCTTCATGCACAAGTTTTCAACATCTCTCCTCAGCAACTGTAGTTTTGTTGTCTTCACTTTCTCCATGCCTTGATAGGCTGTCTTGAGGGTCTGCCATGCTTCATTGGATGTCTTAGCTGCTGCTAACCTTGGAAACACACTATGGTCTACTGCTAGATACAACAACACACGGGCTTTTGAATCCTTCTTCATATTGCTCTTCAACAGATCCTTCTCTGCTGGAGTTAATCTATTAAACTCATTTTCATCTGCTGGTTCTTCAAAACCATCTTCAACTATGTCCCATAAATCTTGAGAGGCAAACAGGGGTGTCATGGTTATTGCCCCATAGTCATAGTTTTTCCCATTAAACTGTGGGAGCTAGGTGTTAAACATACCCATACCAGTGCTTGTGCTGGCCATTCCCTGCATCCTTAGTTATGCTTCAATTTCTTGACTGTGTATTTTAAAACAACTGACTGCTTCTTTAGCAACACATAAAAAAACTTTGTGAAATACCTGAGTATTTTCTTGACTAAGCCTTCACTCTGCTGGAGAAGATCTACTGCTACAACAAAAGACTCCTCCCTTCAGCGTCTTTGTCACCTTCAAAGAGCCTAAGCCTGCTCTGATACCACTGTTGGGGATTTTTCTGGGAAAATCCCAAAAACAAAAAAATTCAAGCACACAGAGGCAATGCTTTGTTTCCTTTGCTCCATGATCTTCTTGCACAGGGAAGCTTTTAAAAAACAATTACTGAAGAACAGAGTATTGCACCACCATAAAAGATTTTCTATTCATTAAAATAAAAATCACTGATACATATTCATCCTCTTTCACTCAGAGGGATTTACTAAAACATTTCAACAAAATTACTCTGTCTCCTTTGAAATTTTACACCACTGTGTGTAAAAGTTTCATTTACATTCACTGTTGTGTGAAAACAAAGATTACAAGGATTTACAGCTGTAAAAGAAAGAAAATGATCAACACACTGTTGTGTGAAAAACTACAAATTCACCAAAACTTATTGTTCCCTTTTCACTGTTGTGTGAAACAATTCATTGTTTTTTTTTATACATGCTCCCCCCTAGTTTTCTTCGTTTACATCTTCGCACAGCTGTGTGTTTTTCATTTTTCATATACAAAATTGACCAAAAAAATGTTTTACTTGTTTTGTAAAAACAAACTTACGGCCGTGAATAATTAAAAAGCAATAAAATTAAAACTATATGACATTGCCCATGCCATTATTTAATCCACGCCACATGCCGTAAACAAAAATTTAAAAATCCACCTACGCATATGACAATTCTTTAATGAAAGTATGGTCAAAAATGAAACTCGATTTTACTCCACGCCAAGGCTTTAATGTTGGCCGTATGCAGGTTGAGATGCCGGTCAACCGTTGATTTGCCCTCCTCGAATCAAACGGATGAGGGAATATCGGAAGGCCTCTTTTAACCGAACTTTACCTTCCGAGAAAGTATCAGAGGGTGATGTCATGCCTCATCCACGCGTGAACCCTTGAACTCTCTTGGAGCGCCTATGTACGGAAACCACTTCACGCAAAAGTGGTTCCGAGAAATTTACCGGGGGTTTTTGGTTTCACTTTGGTAGTTTTGGGCGTATTAAATGCAGCCCCGTTCAAACCACTTCACGCAAAAGCGATTCCGAGAAATTTACCGGGGGTTTTTGGGTTCACTTTGGTAGTTTTGGGCATATTAAATGCAGGCCCGTTCAAGAGATGCGCGGTTGAAATTACAATTTCAACAAATTCCTTCTAAACTTGGGAGTCCACTTCATTGGGGAATTAATGGGAGATATCACTATCTCATCTTACTCTAATTGATCCCTTCAAGTTGCCCAACAAAGTATAGGTGATTTATCTGCCACCGTCGACTGGATAAATTAAAGCGCCCCATTCTTGAATCTTTCACGGGGATATATAACAAGAACAATTATTAACTGTACACAATAATGGTATCTACTTGGGAAATACCAAGTGTATAACATCTCGTTGTTTGATTGCAGAGGAAACTAGAGCCAATGCTTCTTTTTCTTAGAGAATGGATTGTACGGTTGCACTTCGTATCCTATAGTAGTTCCAAAGAACTACAACATCAACGTTGATACAAATTTTGAACAACTCAATAAAATAGAATTCCAACTGACAGTTAGAAATAATGAAGAAATGGTTATGTGGTTGTAACGTTACCTTCTTACTTTAGGAGTTGTTCCTAGAATTTAGGAGGATGGTTTCAACTACCTACTTTTTAGTCATGTATTTAATATGTAATATTCATTCATTGTAATGTATTGAGTGAACGATAGAGAGAGAGTCTCCTCCTTGTATGAGTGCAGTCTCCAGGTGATGTACACACCTGTGAGCTGCAACTCCTTCTGATTAATTCAAGTTTCATTATTTCTATCTTGGTATCAGAGCTTAGGGTAGAGGTAGCCTTAATTTTTTTTTTGGGATGTATCATTAGTTACACATCTGTACATGTAGAGATAGCTATGTGATCAGGTGGACCTGCAGTAACACCTGTTGTGAAAAAGGCGTCAGATGACTGATCATCTCTGAGCCGTAGGAAGGGTGGAGCGAAAATTCGGAGCGGAATTTTTTTTTACAGAAGTTGTAGTGATTGGCGCAGTTTTCTCTGGAAAAGTCGCGCCATTGGCACGGACTTTGAGCTGTAAATCGCGCCAGAGGAAATCACGAACAAATTAGCGCGGATCCGTGGTTGATAAGCGCGTCAATTTTCCTGCACTTCGCGAATTTTAGTTTTCCGGATTTGGCGCGGATTCGGCGTCGATTGGAGCGCCAGCCCTTTCTCTCTGAAAATCTGCAATTTTTTTTTGCAGATCAGCAGAGGCCTGGTGGTGGCGAAGTGAGATCCTTGATCAGCTTGGTGGCAGCAGATCGGATCTGCCCGGTGGTGGCGAAGTGAGATCCTTGATCAGCTCGATGGCAGCAGATCGGATCTGCCCGGTGGTGGCGAAGTGAGATCCTTGATCAGCTCGGTGGCAGCAGATCGGATCTGCCCGGTGGTTGCGAAGTGAGATCCTTGATCAGCTCGGTGGCAGCAGATCAGATCTGCCCGGTGGTGGCGAAGTGAGATCCTTGATCGCTCGGTGGCAGCGGATCGGATCTGCCCGGTGGTGGCGAAGTGAGATCCTTGATTAGCTCGGTGGTAGCAGATCGGATCTGCCCTGTGGTGGCACAGTGAAGTCCTTGATCTGTTCGGTGGCAGCAGATCGGACTTGCCCGTTGGCGGCGCAGTGAAGTTCTTGATCTGTTCGGTGGCAGCAGATCGAACTTGCCCGGTGGTGGCAGTCTTAAGTATTCAGTTGGGCGAAAATGAACAACAGTTTGGAATCATATCTCCACGAATCTGGCAAGCTCGATGGAACAAATTTCTCTAACTGGAAGTTCAAAATGCAAACCTTGCTGGAAAGTGCGAACACATGGTCGATTGTCTTGGGAAATGAACAAAGAGCCGGAAATGCAACCCAAGAACAGGACTGGGATAAGAGAGAAACAAAGGCAAAAGTAATACTGAAGATGTTTGTCAAAGACAATATTATCCCTCATATTCGAGACTGTAAGTCGGCCGCGGACATCTAGGATACGATCAAGGGTCTGTACGAGACACAGAACTCAAATCGTGTTCTAGCACTCAAAGGGAAATTGTTTGCGTTAAAGATGGGCGAGAATGAATTAGTTGGTGGATTCATGGGCAGAGTTAAGGATCTGAAAGACCAATTGGGAGCCATTGGAGAGAAGGTATCAGATTCAAATCTGGTTACTCTTACACTGAATAGAATGACAGATGAATATCAGACATTCATCTCAGCGTTGTCAGCAAGGGAGAAAGCCCCCTTGTTTGATGAACTGATAGCGATTCTGCTCCAGGAGGAGGAGCGACGACAGAATCTAAAGACTCAGGGCAATGATCTTGCTTTGATGGCGAAGAAAAAACAGCACAGAGGAAGGCAGCGCCAGCACCAACAACAACATCAGCAACCGCAGCAGCAGCATAAAGGGGCCAACTCCTTTCAAGGGAAATCATCAAGAGGTATGACTGATAGTTATGTTAAGAGATGTTTTTATTGTGGAAAGCCTGGTCACCAGATCAGTGAGTGTTACCAGAAGCAAGTCGATGAAAGGAGAAGCAAACAGAAGAGACATCAAGGTTGTTGCAACTCCTTCTGATTAATTCAAGTTTCATTATTTTTATCTCTGACATGGTCTTTACCTGAGTTTTCCAATTCATGTACAGCCACTGGAGGAAGATGTTATGCTTCTGCTCATGCTTACCATTACAATTATTCTTATGGTGATGATACACATAATTCCATTTGTAGTAGTGATGATGCTCACTACTGGAATTTCTTTGGTAAAGATCTCCAACACTCATTTTGTTGACCATATTGTCTTTCCTTGTCCCTATTTACTCTACACTCTCTTACTCCATTCTTTCTGTTTTGTTTCCTTAATGGTCGTTGTTGCTAGACACAAGGGTACATCTCGAAGCAATGGCACGTAAACTGTTATCTTTAAAATTGATCCCCCATTTCGTTACTCTTTCTTATCTTTTATACCATGCTCTAATGATATTGTTCAACTTTATTTCAATTTTATTATGTATACTCCTTTCTGTCTTTAGCATAGTAGCCATTTCTCCGCTAGCAGTCCGCCAAAGAAGTTGTTGTTGTGTGAGGAGCAGCATTAGATAGTTTTAGCATTTATGGAACCCATTGACTCTAGACCTCCGTCAACGGAGAATTTCTTACATTATTATTCTTCACAAATTCCAACCAGATACTCTTATGTTCGGATTATAGCTCACACCAACAATTTGGCAGCCAAAGTTGGCAAAGGGGGTTTTGGAACATATTTCAAAGGAAATATTCCTGATGCACTTCTGATAGCTGTCAAGATTTTAGACAAATCGAAACAAAGTGAACAACAATGCATTGCAGAAGTTGCCACAGTTGGGAGGACCTATCACGTTAACCTTGTTCGCCTCTTGGGTTATTGTTCTAAAGCATCCAAAAGAGCTTTGGTATATGAATACATGGTCAATCGTTCTCTCGAAGTATATTCGTGGAGACCATCATGAGCCAGAGTTGGATTGAAAAAATATGACATCTCGCGTGATTGTATATTTACATGAAGAAATATCATACGTGTTGAAGGACCATCGACAGCAGTGACCATCATCACTCTTTGCGGAGCTCTGCCAGGGCACCCATTACTTGGCTAGCTCAGCGGCGAGATAGGTCGGAAAAGTGTCTACGACATGACACTCATGTTCATGGCGATAAGCGCCATCGACAACCGTTTGTCCTTTGGCCAAAGGGCCAAGTCCATGATGACTACTATATGCTTCTTAAGGTTTTGGCAAGGCTTCAGTATTGATGACGACAACCCGCTTTCGAACAAGAAAACCAGGGGAGCCTCATTGCCAAGTCCATGATGACTACTATATAGATATGAACGATAACCCAAACTTCAAGATGGGAAAGAGTTAGGAGTTTAACTTCACATATATTAATTCCGTAATGTCACACATATTAATTTCGGAAATGTTGATAATAGTGGTATTTTTTATTATATTAAAAAAAATACGATATAATTTTTATGTTTTTATTAAATGATTTATAATTTAATTATTTAAAATTTAATTATATAATGAGCATTATGGCAAAATATTTTAATCTACAATTTGTTAAAAATACAAATAAATTTAGTTATTTTATTTTTATTCTACAAATTGTTAAGGTTATTGTCAAAATAAGATTATAGCTAGGAAATTAATGGTTAATATTCTAAATTAAAAATATAAATGTAAAGTGTTTCTTTATTAAGGTATTTGATTTCAAGTATTAATCTAAAGTTAGATATTAATAAAAAAGTATTTGATTTCATTAAAAATATTTTTAAAGATGAATTTAAAAGATAATCATAAAATGATTATGTTTAATTTTAATTATTTTTAAAATTTGAAACACATTTTCAAATTGTTTTTAATTGATTGGGTGACAATCTTGCTAAATAATATGATATATTCCAAGTACATTAATATTACAAATTATGATTAAGCTTACTTTTAATTGATGAAGTGTAGTGTGTTTCATTTTATATAATTGATTTCATAAAGTAAAATAAGCATTATGAACTCTTGATAGATATTATTACAAATAATTTAATTCTATACACATTGTATTGGCATTTCACAAGTGTACAAACTCTTAATTGATAATAAAATGTTACAAGTTTTTTGTAAATGAAATATCTAACAATAGGGTACCTCTAGGTCACTAGTCTCCTTTAATGTGGAAAATGGTTTGTAGGATGAGTTCTCTTCACCGTGCTTGTATGATTTGTTATTTAGGTTCCCTTCTGCTCTCCTTTCAACGACATTGGTGTTGGGTTCTTCTATAAGCATCAGCTAATGGTGTTACCTGGGTCGTTTCTATTTGTATGAAAAACTTTGGTACTTGTATTAATTTTTTGATTCCCAACTCTTCTTTGTGTTGGCTTTAGGATCTAGTGTCTAGTGGCTTTGTGGTAGATCTTAGCGAGAATCTCACTATGTGGATTTTAGCATGGCTAGTTTTCTATGTCGATTTTAGCATGACTAATTTTCATAGTCATCATGACTAGAAATAAAAGTTATTCCCTTTCTCCACAAGAAATTAAGAACCTTCGGGAATTTATGTTACAGTTGCAAATTTGATACAAAAAAATTGATGTCTAAAATTTCTTCTACCATAAGCATTCCCATCTTGTAAAAAATACAAGTCCAAAGTGTTTAAGATGAGGTCAATATTTCGGGAAGAGAAATTAAAGAATTGTAACAAGTCAGTGTTAAGTATACCCAATTCTCCATTTCTATAGTTAATTTTTTTTAGTGTGTTTTATCTTTTGTATTCTTAATTTGAATATAATTTCTCCAATTATGAGGTTTTGCGGACTGTAAGTCTCCATAGAAGTCCAATATTGTTTAATACTATGACTTAGTATCAAGTATATAATTCTATGGTTAAAATATAGCTATTTTTCATCGATAGGAATATATATATGAGCTTTAGATGGAAGGAGGTTTGTTGACATTTTTTTTTTAAATTGAGGGTCTAGGTTTATTCTCAGGGGAATATGCTCATCATATGCTTCTTCTTAGTGTTTATTAACGGTTGTAGTGTATTACAGAGTTGGTTAGGTTCCATTACTTTTAATAAATTTATAAAATTATATTTGTGCACATGGTTCTCCACACATCATCTACTAGGGACTTGAGATTATTCCAATTCTATAGTTCCTATCATTAATTATAACTTTCATTTAATATAAAAAATTGTTTTAGCAAAATGGTCCACTATTTAATAATTTAAAATTAATTCATTCAGATGTGGCCTCCCACCCACCAATTTTGTAGGGATTGAAATTATCAATTCTACTAATTATCATTATTATTTAAAAACATATATATATTATAATATTATATATTAATATATAATAATATATATATATATTAGCAAAATGGTCTTCACTTTAATAAATTTAAAAGTAGATTGTGCAAACGGCTTCCCCACCCACAAATTTCCAGGCATGATCAGATTATTCCATTTTAATAAGTTCCTCATTATTATTTATAATTCCATTTATATAATAAATTTTAATTTAGCAAACTCGTCCATTAATTTTAATAAATTTAAAAAATTAGATTCATGCCACATTGTTCCCCACCCATAGATTTTCTTTGGATTTGAAATTATTCCAATTCTAAAAAGTTCCTGCATGTTGAGATTATTCCAATCTAATGAGTTAATCATTATTATTTATAACTTTCATTTATATATAATCCAATTTATCTAGCAAAATAGTCCATTACTTTTAATAAATTTAAAAAATTATATTTGTGCCATGTGGTTCCCCACACACCTATTTCCTAGGGATTTCAGAGTATTCCAATTCTAATAAGTTCCTCAATATTATTTATAGAATTGATTTAATATATAAGCAAATTGTATTAGCAAAATGGTCCATTACTTTTAATAAATTTAAAAAAATATATTTGTGCCACTGGCTCCACCCATCAATATCCTAGGGATTTGAGATTTTTCCAATTCTGATAAGTTCCTCCATGTTGAGATTACTCCAACTCTAACAAGTTCCTCATTATTATTCATAGCATTCATTTATATATAAGTAAATTTTATTTAGCAAAATAGTCCATTACTTTTAATAAAAAATAAAATAAATTATTGCCACGTTGCTCCCCACCCACCAATTTCCTAGGGATTTGAGATTATTCCAATTCTAATAAGTTCCTCCATGATAAGTTACTCATTATTATTTACAACATTAATTTAGATATAAGAAAATATATAACAAGATATTTTCCTATGTCTTAACTATGAAGTAAATAAATTCCATTGAGACGTCCCTCAACATTTTCGAAGATCATATTATCTACTCCAATATTCTTCTCACGCTAGAAGAATGCGGGCTACATGTTATGAATGCTACGTCTTATTCGATTAATACCAAATTTTTCGATATCGTATATAACAACGTATTTCGCTATAATCATGGCAAAAACTTACTTCCCCATTTGCTTCACCAATATATGAACATACATATATTTGGACACTGCCACACAACCTCTATGAGAAGTCTGGGCTTTTGATATTAGATGGCAAGGCCAAATTACATGAGCTTAACTCTGGAGAGGAATACGTGTCAATACACAAATGAGGAGTACAAGATTTGACCATCTTATGCCACGAATCTCCATGAGATCAATTATGTGTCTTCTATAAATTTAGTAACTGGGTATGGTTTAGATGTTAATGATATGAAGGAGTGTTCTATGGAAGATTATTTAATTTTCAAATACAAATGTATAAAAGTAGCTCAACTATGAATTTGGTCCGTCCTAGGTTTTAAGTGTATTAAGTGTAGGATTAGGGTAGAATTAGGTGAAGTAGCATGAATGAATTTGTGCTCTAAAATTAATTAGCAATCATTCAATAACATAATTTTAAATTGCAAGCTGACATTATTAGTTATTTATTTAAACATTAGGATTGATATATTTTAATAAAAATATAAGAAGTGTTTAGAGTGATATAATTTATTCTTGTGTAAATTTTTTCAAAATGTAAAATTTCAAAAAAAAAAAAATTATCTCAAAAATAAAATCCACAAAAAAATATAGCACAAATATAAAATAATCACAATACTATCCTAGGTTTTAAGTGTATTAAGTGGAGGATTATTGTAGAATTAGGTAAAGTAATGAATGAATTTGTGCTCAGAGCGATATAATTCCTTCTTGTGTAAATTTTTTCAAAATGTTAAATTTGAAAAAAAAAATGTTTTTATTTTCAAAATAAAATCGACAGAAAAATATAGCATAAATATAAAATAATAACAATAGAAATGATTAAAAATGTTTTTACCTTGAAAATTCATTTATTTTCATTGTACATATTAGTTACAATTATAAAATAATAACAATAGAAATGCTTTAAAATGTTTTTACCTTGAAAATTCATTTTTTTTCATTGTACATATTAGTTGACATTGAAATATTTGACTTAATATGGCATTTCAATATTTTACTTATGAAGTACAATGTTTATACTAATACATTCCATGATAATTTCCTCCATGATTAATAAATTATGAAATTATGGTTGATGTTTTGAAATATATCTTTACTTTTAAAATTTAAATACATTATATTTGTAAATTGATTATAAGTAAAAATATAATGTTTTTTCTTACTAATTTTAAATAATGATTTTTGAAATATATCATACATTACAAATTGTAGTTTATAGATTAAAATTCCATCATAATGTTTCACATGATAATATATATAATATATATATATAATATATATATAGATATAGTTATATATAGATATATATATATATATATATATAGTAATATATATATGATTATAGTTAATTTATTAATTTTAGAAATGATTATTTCATTCATTATTTGTATTAATTTTATTTTTTGGAAATTCATTTTCTATTATTGATTTTTTTTTAACAATTTTGCACTATATTTTGAATTTTTTGCATTAAAAAAGTCTATAAAATAATAATTTATAGGGATTATTAATATTAAGGCTTCACATTCCTACAGTATAATATTATTCATAGGGTTTATAATATTAATCTTTAGGTTTAACATAAATCCAGTGGGTTTATAATCATGGTCAATCATGGTCCAACGTCACACTACGATAAAGATTTTCTCAATATGAAAATCAACCAATGTAGCATTGTGACAAGAATTGACTCCATATGAAAATCAATCATGGTCAACCATGGTCAACCATGTTCCAATGTCGCATTGTGACAAAGTTTGTCTCCAACATGGCCAAACGTGGTCAATCATGGTCAACCATGGTCACATTGTGACAAAGGTTGTCTCTTAGTCCAATGTCACATTGTCACAACCATGGTCATGCATGTCAACCATGGTCCAACATCACATTGTGACACAAATTGTCTCAATATGGAGATGAACGATGGTCAAAGATGGTGAGGCATTGTCCAACATCGTATTGCGACAAACATTGTCTCGATAAGAAAATCAATTATGGTCAACCATATTCCAATGTTGCACAGTGAAAAATATCTATCTTAGGGTTTATATTCCTTAGGTTTATAATATTTATCCCATGGGTTTTTAATCCCTAGGGTTTATTATTCTCTCAGGTTTATAATATTTATCTTAGGGTCTATAATATTAATCCCTTGGGTTTAATATTATTCCCTTGGATTTATAATATCAATCCCTTTAGGGTTAATATACCTTGCATTTATAATATTAATCCATTGGGTTTAATATTATTCACATTTATAATATTGATCCCTTGGGTTTAATATTATTCTCTTGGGTTTATAATGTCTTTGAGTTCAACCATGGTCAACCATGGTCACATTGTGACAAAGACTATCTCTTGGACCAATGTTACATTGTCACAACCATGGTCATCCATGGTCAACCATGGTCCAACACTGTACTGTGACAAATATTGTCTCAATATGAATATCAACCATGGTCAACAATGATCAAGCATTGTCCAACGTCACATTGTGACAATTGTTGTCTCAATATGAAAATGAATCATTGTCAACTGTATTCCAACGTTGCATTGTTACAAATATTTATCTTAGGGTTTATAATATTTATCTTAGGATTTATATTCCTTGGGTTTATAATATTTATCCCTTGGGTTTAATATTATTTCCTTGGATTTATAATTCGTTGGGTTTATTATTACCTTGGGTTTATAATATTAATCCCTAGGATTTAATATTATTCATTTGGGTTTATATTATCAATTCATTCGGTTTTTAATCCCTTAGGTTTTTAGTAATAATCCCTTGGGTTTATTATTATGTTGGGTTTATAATATTAGCCCGATTAAGGTTTATATACCTTGCATTTATAATATTAATCCCTTGGGTTTATAATACCTTTGGGTTCATTATTCCCTTTGGTTTATAATATCAATCCCTTGGGTTTATTTGGTTCATGTTCTTATGGTATAATATTATTCATAGGGTTTATAATATTAAGCCTAGGATTTAATATAAATCCCTTGGGTTTACAATCATGGTCATTTGTGGTCAACGATGGTCCAATGTGACAATGTGCCAAAGACTTACTCAATATGAAAATCAACCATGATCAACCATGGTCATGCATGTTCCAACATCGTAGTGTGAAAAAAATAGTCTCAGTATGAAAATAAATCATGGTAAATGATGGTTAACCATGTTTATTTTAGGTTTTATTTGTCTCAATATGAAAATTAATCATGGTCAACCATATTCCAACGTCTCATTGGGAAAAATATTTATCTTACGGTTTATAATATTTATATTAGGGTTTACATTCGTTGAGTTTATAATATTTATCGCTTGGGTTTAATATTATTCCGTTGTGTTATCAAGAAATCTAGTGTCCATTCAGAGCTGCTAGTCCCACTAAGATGGGTAGCTATCTTAGAAACAAACAAACTAAAGCTACTTGCGTTTTCCTTTATGAGAAGCAGATGAGGGAGAAGCAGAGAGTACCAACCTCAGTCTTTCGCTTGGCTCCTTACTTGTTTCCTCTCCCCTCTGACAGATATTTGTTGCTCCTCCCTTGCTTGTCCTGCTTCAAAGAGCACATGTAAAGTCAAAGCACCATGATACCATCAAAGCACAGAGATCTACAGTCATAAAAAATATAGGACCATATATATATTGACCACACCAATGCCTATATCAACTCAAACATATAAGAATGTGGAGGAAAACTCAAATAGCTTTATTGATAGAAAGAGTAGAAGAGAGAATTACAACCCATTTATCTGACCCAACATCATCCTCCCAGCATGAAATCCCTTATTCACCTCATGAAAAGCTTAGATCACCCAACACTGTGATGTTCCAAAAAGAAACCAATAGCACTTCCTTACAAAATTACAAGATTCCAAACTTTGGATCTCTAGGATGAGGGATCCATATATAGATGTTTGTAGGGGGTGAGTCATCTTCTAACATTTTTATTAGTGTCCTCTCTCTGATAGTTCTTGGTTCCACTTAGAGATTCATGATCTCTTACTCATCCCTGGGCGAATTCAGAGAGGCAAGTGTCAGAGGAGAAGTTTCTGGAAGATTCCATGATCATCCACCTTACAAAATGTCTTTGCCATTTGTCTACTCTCACCCATCACACGCTACAGAAGGGATTTTTAGTATGCATCGCACCTTTTGTGAGTGGCAGGTGAGATGCATCGCACCCTTAGCACTGAGAAGTTTGTATGGTCCAGTTTTGACCAGTTCTAAGCAAGTTTCCATGGAGAACTTCTGGGAGATGATGTAATCAGCTGACCTTGTTCCCTTAGGGTGTGAAACAAAACTTTTAGACTCAGAAGCCCTTTGTTTATGGACATATATGATTGGGGTTGCAGTGCCCAAATATGTCTATAACAGTTTCCCCCTAAAGCATGAGGTCGTAAATCTTTTTATGTCGGGTGAAATGCTTTATCATGAGGATCCGAGGTTTCGAACTGGAAGGCGACCTGTAATAAGATACATACATACATTATCTTCATAATATTTTCAATGATCTAGCTGAGGCGGGCATTCCCATGCTTAAATTTATAAATTCATTCTCATGTACATAGGACAAACAACCGTCTGTGTGGTAGACTGATGATTCTAGTAGAGCCATCATCCTTTGGTTTGGATGATTATCTATGAAGCAATGATGTACATTCGATGTCTTTATTTTCCTGAATATATCGCAGCCCAGATGGATGAAACTAGATCTGGGGTCCTCAAATTCATTCAATATTTGCCCGAAGTACAACTCGATCCATGTGAAAAGATGTTCTGGAGTCGAACATGGAAAGACATCACCTGATTACCAGCCAATGATGTAAGTTGTTAACAGGCATTAGAGGAATCACTGATAATGATGATGATCCTCAAGGTACGACAGTACAATTCACGTGGTGTGAACATGGGACTTGGTGGCGAGCACCACACAAAATCTTTCAGTTGACGGTCATTGATGTAAACTTGTCGCCGGAAGTGAGAAACTTGCCATTGAGGCATCAAGATTCAAAGTACTTAAAGGGTTGTTCCTAGATCGACTTCTTGGATAATGAGCTGAAGTCAACAAGAAGTGACCCATCGTAGGAGGGCATTAATGAATCCCACATCTATGACACAGAACGGAGAAAATGAATTTGTGGAGGTGAAAACGATTTGATGATACAGGGTTCAGGGTGGTGGTCATGAAAGAATGAAGTGTGAAGGTATTGTAGTGGATGAGACACAAGCTGGGTTGGCGAATTCTCTGAGTGACTTATCTTGAACATATCGGTGACACTAAATTGGATTGGTAGCATTAAACCCAAAATTGGATGGTATGGTGGACCAATGGTAATATGACCGGTGAACAGAATAACCCAACCTGACTCAATCATGGTGATGGAGTGAAAGTGTCATGTTCAAGAGCGACTTGCTACCAATAAAGTTTCTTCAAGTTTTCTTCCCAATTTTCCCTAGCCATTGCTGACCAGTACCTCTTTATT
>APFE031030244.1:0-103105 GCA_000404065.3 Pinus taeda
GAGGGTTTTAACCACGTCAAAATACTGGTGTATTGATCTGTGATCTGTTTGTGAGCGGTGTCCTTTTGGTGTTCTGTCTAAGGAACTTACCCTGTAAATTCCTACAATTACTACATCCTTGACTAATGATTGTTGTAGTTTTTTGAGTGAATGATTTAGTTACAGAGCATTTATGTTTCTTGCCATTCCAATTAGATTTTGTTTCCAGCATTCATTTACTTTTGTAAGCACTATACTACAAACATTACTCTTGAACAAGTGACCGCCTCAGACTGAGTACACTCTTGAGATAAAAAATCGTGCCTGGATTGGTAATTAATGTAGGATAAATAGGGGTTAAAAGGACACCGTTTATCAGTCAACATTTTGGCATCGTTGTCGGGGAGACTATAGCCATTTGTTCATTTTGAAAAGAGAGTAGTGTGAGTACCTACTAGGAGAGAGTTGGGTTTGAAAAATGAAAGGTAAGAACCTACGTACGGAGCATGTAACAACCATGCTCCCCTACCCGCTTTCCTGTAGATTTGTTGATTATTTTGGGTAGAAATAAGTATTTGATTTGTGTGCATGACTAAGTAGAAAAAGCCTGAAAATAATCCAAAACCACTACCCAAACTTGATAAAGCTAAGGGACCAGTGACCCTTGGCCGATCGAAATTTATAGACGATATCATTAAAAAAGCAGAATCTCAGCCATTAGTAGGCCCTAGAAAAGTTGCTTCTAGACAACCTACTAGTTCCCTTTGGGCCACAGAATCACCATCTGTAGACTTTGCTGAGGTGCACAGCCAAACAGAGGAGCAAGATTTTCAATAATTTGAGAATTCTAGCCCAAAATCATTACAAGAAGGGAACCTTAGTAATCTCTGTGAAGGAGGAGGAGAAACAGGAGAAACCAAAGAACCAAGATCTTCTCTTGGAATAGTTCAGCCACTAAGCAGCCCAAATAAGGGAAGTGTTGTCAAAATCATCTAGAACAAAGCTGAAGAACCTAAAAAGCTAAGATCCCCCTAGACATTAGTTCAGAAAGGAACTCTCATCATCACAAATAAAGGAAGTGCTATCAAGGTCATTCTTGCTCCTTCTATCCAGCCTAGGAATACCTCCGTAGAAATCCCAAAAGGATATTGGCACATATTTGACCAAATGGCCCAGAACTAGCAAACACCCCAAACCTCCACACTGCAATATCCCATTGTAGATACTATAGCTAATGCACCTATGAAGGCCATTCCTCTCCAACATATTCCTACATTCCATGGCCTAACATCGGAAGATCCAGGCACATTTGTGTTTGAATTCGATGTATTGTGCCAGGGGTACGACTATACCACCGATCCCCAAAAGCTAAAATTATTTCCCTCCATATCAAAAGGAGCATCTTTACGATGGTTTATGGGGTTAGGTGGAGGTGTTATAAACGACTGGGATCAGATGAAAGGTGCTTTTCTAAAGAAGTATCGGGATTATTGTAGGTCTAGAGAATTAAAGGATGAAATATTTTAGATGGTAGCTAGACCTAATGAGACACTAGAAGAGTATGTTGAACGTTTTCATTATAATATTTAGAGATCTCCTTATGCACCATTACCCTTACCTGACAATGTATTAAAAATTATATTAACTAAACGGATGAAGGAACAATGGGTTGAAACACTAAATATTATGGGAAAAGGTGACATCTATCAAGAAAATTTTGCTGACATTATTGATTTTTTTAGCAGGAGTTCAAGAGGCAGTACAAAGCTAAAACCAATAGAATGTGACATGCTCACAAGGGACAACAAGATCTCCAGTGGAGGAGTAACACGCACAGAAATTGGGAATTTACTAGAGAATTTCAAAACTGATATATTGGGGACTTTGACAATGCAGCTCGATCTTATGCAAGCTAAACATAAACAAGCAGAAGCAGAGCAAAATCTGGCAATATCTTGCCCTAGATGCATAAAGCAACACATACATAAAGAATTCCATTGGATGCAGTTCAAGCCTACGCTATTTGTACAAAAGATCACTCCATAGAGAACTGCCCCTCACTTCCGGGATTGAAAGCAGTGTACAAAGAAGCGAAAGAAGAATCAGAACCAGTGTACCTACTCAATTAGCGCCATCAATGGTAGCCACGACAACTAGGTATGCCCTCTGATCCATCTTCTTCTTTCCAGCCTCTGCAATATCATGCTCAACAATATAATACAATGTGGCAAAAACAGCCTCCCTTTTCAAATTAGTCACAACAACCATTTCCTTCATCACCATGGCCAAATCAAACAAGAAAAACTAATTGGCCAAAATTTTCCTACTCTCCACCATGTTGGCAAAATATCCAACACAATGGTCCTCTCCCACTTCACAGAGTCAAGCCTGGAAAAGACCGATGAATCAGTCAACTGGAACCATCCCTCTCCCTCAATGCACACTGCCAGCACCATATACACTACAACAAAATCTCCAGTCCAACTGAAGACTGCAATTCCCAACCCAACCCAACCTGAACCCAAATAATAGACCTGTTCAATCTATTCAAATAATCAAAACACCAGAACTAGAAACTAACATAAGGGAGTGCAACGACCTTCAATTAATGTCTGGACACATAATAGAAACTGAGGGAGATAAAAATGCTCAAGTTGAAAATCAGCTACCTATAGAACAGCCACTACAAGAAGAGGATGTGGTCAGATAGCAAACTGATGACCAAGCAACCACATCTTCTCCCCCATTCCCAAAACAATTAATCATACCACGCCCCATAAAACATCCTAACTTTGATATTCTAGGAGAACTAAGAAAATTGTGTGTAAAAATCCCACTCCTCCAAGCTATCCAAGATATCCCAATATATGAAAAAATCATCAAAGAGTTATGTATAAGAAAGCCAAAGAGGAGAATAACAATTAACCCAACTGTCCAAGTCGTTGGCACCCTATCTAATCTGTTATCAGTAAGAGAAGCACCTCTCAAATATGAAGACCCAGGGAATCCTATAGTGACGGTGGAAATCAATAGAAAAACCTTTTCAAATGCCCTAGTTGATTTAGGGGCTGCAATTAATATTTTAACAACCACCACTTGTCAAAAACTTGGCATTACGGAACCAACCTCCACCTTATTGGAACTAGCTGACCGATCAGTAGTTAGGCTAGAAGGTACACTACATGATGTAATGGTATTCGTAGATTCCTGGGAATACCCTACTGACTTTCTGATAATCAATCCCAAAAACTGACTCGATGGGCACCCTTTAATCTTAGGTAGACCTTGGCTTGCGACTTCTGATGCTTATATTGGTTGCCAACAAGGCAGTATGACTATAACTAGAGGGAGTAATATCAAGAATCTAGCTCTATACCCTCCAGCCCAGCCAAGTTTAACAATAATGAAAACTAACAAACAACCTATATCATACCTCACAGAAAACTTAGGTCCCCGTTAACCATAGAAGATGCCCCTGATTTTAAATATCAAACAAAGGATGACGTTATTAGCAACTTCATTAACCAATCCCAATCCAGATCCCATGTACAATGTCACATGATAGAGGCAGCATTTGTCAATGAACTAGAAGAAGGTCCCCTCAAAGACACTCATGATCAATCAATTCCCACTACCTCTGTTTCAAATAGCAAAAATATAGAGATTGAGCTAGTAAAAACCTTGAATATTAACAAAAACCTGAATCCTAAACAAGTAGAAAAGTTGGTCCATCTACTGAGAAAATATAAGGAAGCTTTTGCATGGGATTATCCGGATATGAAGGGAATTGATCCCCAACTGTGTACGCACCACATTTATACAAAAAGGGATGTTAGACCCATCGACCAACCCCAACGGAGACTCAACCCTCACCTGAAAGATATTTTGAAAGCTGAATTACAAAAACTTTTGGATGTAAACTTTATTTATCCCTCTCCAATAGAAAGTGGGTCTCTCCACTAGTAGTGGTGCCAAAGAAGAATGGAAAATGGAGGATTTGTGTAGATTACAGAGAATTAAACAAAGCCACCCATAAATACCACCTTCTCCTTCCATTCATTGATCAGGTATTAGACACATTAGCAGGAAAGAATTTTTTTTCTTTCTTGGATGGCTTCAGTGGATACAATTAGATTCTAATTGCCCTTGAAGACCAGGATAAAAATACTTTTACCTGTCCTTGGGGAACATTTGCTTACAAATTCCTACCTTTTGGCCTATGCAATGTCCCTACCACATTTCAGAGGGGCATCCTCAGCATATTTTTAGATTTAATAAATGAAGGGCCCAAAGTATACATGGATGATTTCACACCATATGGAGATGATTTTGAGCCAGCACTAGACACATTGGAAAAGGTATTGCCACCAAGCTCTGCTTGAGCCATGAAAAGTGCTATATAATGATGAACGAACGGCTCATCCTAGGTCATTATATCTCAGCCGCTGGAATACAGGTAGATCTAGCCAAAATTCAAATAATTTTGTTAATACCTACTCCTACCACACAGACATAGGTACTCAGTTTTCTCAGATTTTCTGGTTATTATAGGAGATTCATAGAACATTTTTCTCAAATAGTTGCACCTCTATACGCACTGATAGGGAATTTTGATTTTATTTGGACAGATAAAGGTGACCGTTCTTTTGAGGATCTGAAAAATCTTGTGTCAACAGCCCCAGTGCTCAGAGGCCCAAATTGGGACCTGCCATTTCAAATTTCATCGGATGCTTTAGACACAACTATTGGAGCAGTTCTTAGGCAGGAAGAAGAAAAAAAACCATATGCAATCTATTATATTAGCAAGAATTTGTCTCCTGCTGAGCTAAACTATACCGTAACTGAAAAAGAGTTTTTAGCTATAATACATGCTGTAAATAAATTTAGGCATTATATCACTAGATATCCTGTTGTTTTACATACGGATCACTCTGCCATAAAATACTTAGCAAATAAACTTGTTACAAATGGTAGAGTAACAAGATGGTTGATTTTATTACAGGAATTTGACATCACAATAAAATATCGACTTGGGAAAGAGAATCTTCTAGTTGACTTTCTCTCACGAATGCCGAAGCCAGCGGATGCAACATCAGTCGAAGATCGATTCCTAGGTGAACATTTGTTTGTTTTTACTGTCAATACACCTTGGTATTCTGATGTTGCAAATTATTTACCAGTAAGCAAATTACCAAAGCATCTAACCCCCAATGAACGAAAATAGATTTTGCAACATAGTACCTGATTTTCTTGGATTAAGGGCTACCCATTTCATACAGGGGCATATATGCACATCAGAAGATGTGCCTGTGAAAATGAAATATTTGGCATTCTGAAATCTTGTCATGACAGACCATGTGGTGGAAATTTCACAGATCACAGGGCTGGTCACAAGGTTTTGCAAATAGGTTATTATTGGGCCACAATCTTTAAAGACGCTAAGAAATTTGTTCAAGCATGTGACAGTTGCCAAAGAGAAGGATGCCCTGAACAGTCCAACAAAATGCCTTTAAACCAACAGTTAGTAATCGAACCATTTGAGCATTGGGCACTCGATTTTGTTGGTCCAATCAACCCATCATCAAATCAGAAAACATATATTCTAGTAGCAACAGAATATGTTACCAAATGGGTTGAAGTAGAGGCACTTCCAAGAGTTATAGAGGACTCTATGATTCATTTCATGTTCCAAATATTTTTGCAATATGACCTCCCAAGGGACATAATCACGGACGGAGGACAGTATTTTTTAGGTAATAAAATCGCTGCAACATTAAAAAATTAACACATTCAACACAAAATTACCACTCCGTATCACCCACAGGAAAATGGATAAGTAGAGAGCACGAATAAAGTGATAGAGGCAATATTGACAAAAACCATTTCATCACACAAGTGTGACTAGGCTTCAAGATTACCCAAAGCCTTGTGGGCATACTGAACAATGTGGAGAAACACCAACGACTATTCACCATATCAGCTAGTATTTGGAAAACAACCCATCTTTCCAACAGAGTTCGAAATACAAACATTAAGAATAGCACAGGAGATTGGTCTGAATTTAAATGAGGCCCAGACTAATAGATTATAGCAAATTAACGAGCTAGATGAAATTAGGCTCTCGACTCTTCAACGCACTGCATTAATGCAACAGCAGAGAGCAAAATGGCACGACTCCTTGATAAAAAAGAAAATCTTCCACGAAAGAGATTGGGCACTACTATATGATTCCAGGTTTCAGGATTTTCCGGGAAAAATTCAGACTCGATGGCTTGGACCATATGAAATACAGAAAGTGCATGACAATGGCACCATTACTTTGACTACTATTGATGGATCTGGACATACCTTTAAAGCAAATGGCCACCAAGTGCGACTGCACCATAAACCGCTTACTCGAGAATCCTTTTACCAGCAGCTCCGGGAATATTCTGATATGCAGATTCTTGATGAGGAAAATAATCCTTCCTCGGCATTGGTTCACTAAATAATTCCATTGTTCTTAAATTTTGTGCATAAGCTTTTCTTTTCTGCTTGTATAAACTACTTTCTAAATATATTTTTGCATTTCTGCATTCTTTTTGTTTTTTTGTTGTTCCTTTCCGAAAGAACAACACTTTCGCATTTTTTTGTTCCTTTCTGAAGGAACAACATTTTCGCATTTTTGTTGTTCCTTTACGAAGGAACAACATTTATGCATTTTTTTTGTTCCTTTCCGAAGGAACAACACTTTCGCATTTTGTTGTTCTTTTTCGAAGGAACATCATTTCTGCATTTTTATTGTTCCTTTCCGAAGGAGCAGCACTTTCGTTTTTTGTTGTTCCTTTCTGAAGGAACAACATCTCTACATTTTTGTTGTTCCTTTCCGAAGGAACAACACTTTTGTTTTTCGTTGTTACTTCATTTCTACATTTTTGTTGTTCCTTTCCGAAGGAACAACAATTTCGTGTTTTCCTGTTCCTTTCCGAAGGAACAACATTTCTGCATTTTTGTTGTTCCTTTTCAAAAGAAAGGAACAACACTTTCATTTTTTGTTGTTCCTTTCCGAAGGAATAGCATTTCTGCATTTTTACTGTTCCTTTACAACGGAACAACACTTTCATTTTTGTTGTTCCTTTCCGCAGGAACAACATTTCCGCATTTCTATTGTTCATTTCTGAAGGAACAACACTTTCGCATTTTTCTATTCCTTTCTGAAGGAACAACATTTTCGCATTTTTGTTGTTCCTTTCCGAAGGAACAACATTTCCGCATTTTTGTTGTTCCTTTCCGAAGTAACAACACTTTCGAATTTTGTTGTTCCTTTCCGAAGAAACAACGTTTCCGCATTTTTGTTGTTCTTTTCCGAAGGAATAGCACTTTCACATTTTGCTATTCCTTTCCGAAGGAACAACATTTCCATATTTTTGTTGTTCCTTTCTGAAAGAACAACATTCCCGCATTTTTGTTGTTCCTTTCCGAAGGAACAACACTTCCGCCAGGTTGTTTTGTTGTTCCTTTTAAAGGAACAACCCTCCTTTGTTGCTTTTTTTTTTTCTCTTTTTGTCGTTATTTTTGAAGGAACAATAGTTTCAATATTGAATGATCTTAGGTTTTTCTGCCAAAGGATCAATATTTTATTTCGCGCTTGCTTTATTTGTTGTTACGTTTAAGGAACAACTGTTGTTCCTCTTAAGGAACATCAATTTCGAGTGTTTTTTTTCTTTTGTTTGTTATTCCTCTTAAAGGAACCATGGTTTTGTGTGCAGATGTCCTTTTATCTATCCCTCTTAAGGAACAACAACTACTCCATCTAAGGAACAACAGTTGTTCCATCTAAAGAACAACACTTTTTGAGTACATTTTTTTCATGTGTGTGTGTGTTACATCATTTAGAGGATTTTTTCTGAATGATGGTTCACTTTTTATGATCCCTTTAAGGCACAGGTATACATTTATGCAATAATACAAAAACCAGAGGATGCTGAAATCAACAAACCAACGAAAAATCGTTATCTTTAGAGAAATTCCTTTGTATCGATAAGAAAAATGAGGAAAAGACACAACTATTTATATCACTTTGCTGTCTTTATTTTCACTAAAACCAATTTGATTGATTATTTTTGTCATGTTGGTTCTTTCTTAATCTTCATAATTCTCTCTGATCATTATTATTAAATAAGAATAAGGGCATATTTTCCTCTATTGAGATGTTCAAACTTCTTCCACCATCCCTACTCTTAAGGAGTGTTGAGCCATCCTCTGTATATAAATATGAAAGTGCTATATAAAAAAGAAAAAAAGAAAAAAAGAGAAAAATATATCTTTATGATTACTAACATGATTTCTCAGATGAAGGATAGGGGATCTCATCAAAGAGCCAGCCTACCATGATCATAAGGAAGCAGTGAAGTGGCATTCCCACTATGGCCACCACTCCAAGGATATGATCTAAGAGGCATATCAAAAAAATAAAAAAGTCCTTGGAACAAGAGGTCTCATCACAAGGCAGCCTACCCACCTTTCACTCCTTCCTGGTGAATGGCATTGTGATTCATTTGCTTACCAAGCCAGCACAATGGCCCCTTTTTGACATCACACATCACTCTCTTAGGCATACATGAAGGATCATGGTTCCAAGGGTGAAACAAACAACTTTGTCAAGGCTATGAACACCTGTGGCCAACAGAGCTCTACTGATGGTATTGAAGTCATACTTTCATACACCAATAGTCATTATAAACCCTTTTCTTATATCTTTATTCTGATTTCAAATGAGCTTATGTTATATAACCCTTTCGAGCCTCTTTCACATGAAAAATCATTTATAAATCAATCATAATGGTTAAAGTGGATAATGACCGCATAAGCATTTTTACTTACATTAGTTGTCCTCTCCTCTATTTTTCACATCATTTCAAGGCATTTCCATATCTATTCGTGATTTCCATCATAAGCCTCGATTTCAGTAATCCGTTGTTTTTTGTAGTCATGTCATGGATATATACGTCGTTCCTTTATTTTACTATACGACTGTAGTCCAACATGCTACTCCTTCATTTGTCGGTCGAGGACAACCTATCACATTTCAGGGGGGCGCAGGTGACCTCCATAATACACTAGCATACATGTCAACTCCTTATTTGGAGGTACTATGACTCCATCAAAACTCGGGAATAGCAAGTTTAATGGTATTGATATTTCCCAATATGCACAGCTTGTTGTTCCATCATCATTTCTGTGTTTTTGCTATGTAAAAATTAACAGTGTCCTAAGCTTGAACAAAATGGGAGGCAGATCAATACGCAACGAACTGCAGGTGTTAATAATCTCTGACACTGCATGAGAAATTTTAATGACAGCAAAATGGATTTCCTACCTTAACTGACTACAACAGTCTCATGAAACTGTGGCCATTGAATTTCTGCAAAATTTGCAGGAAGATCATTCCATTGTGAGGGGGAGGAAAACAACAGTAACAGATGCAGTAATTGCTGAAGTATCAGGACTACCAATTGTTGAACCAGTATGGACCTAGAAAAAAGTAAGACTTCAAGACACATAACCATCTTCTGGGACAAAGGACAGAGTCTTACTGTCAAAGGAAAATGAGTCATGCTTGCAACCCTGGGAGAACCATGGGAAGAATTAGCCAGAACTGTGCAAAGCTACATCACATGCGATGGGAGAAAGGATGTGGTAAGACCATGCCATCTCAAATTGTTAGCTGTATTAAAACAAAAATGTGTTGTAAATTTGCCTGCATATTTAAATTTTTTATTGCATGATGCTGCTCAGAGGATAAGAAAATCTCGTCATACAGAGACGGTAGTAAGTCATCATGGCTTAATTTGGCTAATTTTCAGTGATAGTCTCACTCAATAGCAGATTATATGGGAAGAATTGGTATTCTTAATAGATGGGGGATTGGCCTTACCAGCCCCGAAATGAAAAAGAACCACTAGCACATCAATTAGACTGCAGAAACGCAGACATTCCACCAGATTGGGGAGAAGCAGGGGAATGTTGGGAAGTCCCCAAGATAATAGTAGCCAACCCCTAGAGATATATGACTCAGAGGATGAGCAACCCCCACAACTTGAAGGAGGGGAAAATGAAGAAGAAGAATTAGAAGAAAATGTAGAATAGGAACCGGAAGAGGAAACTAAGCACTCTGGCAAGGAAGAAGGGGAGGAAACAGAGCCACCCAGTGGAAGCCCATTACAAAACCCTCTGCAGGAAGATGAATTGGTCCAAATTTTGGCCAACATGGGGGAGTATATCTAGCCCCACAGCCCACTCAACCTCAATATTGAGGCAGGACAATTACAGGAACACTCTGCTCACAACAAGAGTGCATCCGAGGAGATGAATGACAAAGAAGAAGTAGAAGCAGAAACCACCATGGAAATAGCAAACTAAACCAGTGTTTCCTCCCCTAAGAAACCTAATCAGGTGGACGAGAACACTAAATAAGTGTTCCAAATAGAAAATATGGAAATAAGCTAGGGCGAGGGCACAATCCCTGAAGAACAAAGCCCAGGCCCATGAAAAGAAATAGTTGTTCCTTTGAAGAAAACGAATGAAATCAAAAGGCTGCAAAAGGAACATCAAAGGCTAGTAAATGTAGTAAAACAACTTAGACAACAAATAATGGTCCTAAAAATGGGGAGAATCTCAAAAATAACACTAGGAACGAAGGATGCATCCACCCAAATAAAACCCTATAAAATGAAGACCAAAAGAACTCAAACTAAACCCATTATCATTCAGGACCATAAGGAACAGCATGCGGCTGTTACAAACACAAAGACCCAAATAGAAAACACACGAGTCTGTAATAAAGACGTCAAGACAGAGGCATTGTCCTCTAGCTTCACGACTGACCGGACAGTTCATGACAAAGAAACACAAACAATAGGAACCCGATGTCGCAATAAGGAGATCCAAGTAGATCTCCAGCCGAAAAATGTTTTGATGGACAATGATCCTAGGATAGCAAGACTTCAAAAGTATCTAGCACAGGCCCAACAGATGATAGAAAATCTCATAGAAGAAATTGTTCCTCAGGAGAAATATCAAAAGCTACAACAGTAGGTAAAGAACATCAATGCATCGGAGAGCAAGGCCTTCGATAGATGTCGGAGGGCAGAGGAAAAAGTTAAAAAGGTAACCAATAGACTAGACATAGTTATGAGTCAAATGGATACTCTCTGTTCTTTATATACTGATGTTCTAGCATGTAGGGTACCTACCAAAAAATTACTTATAATTAAAAATTAAGGCTGTCACGGCAGGGGTGCCTATAGAGTTAAAAACTATTGATGATTTTATAAATTGTTGTAAACATTATGGGGTGAAAGTCTAGCGATTGCTATGTGAGTTTTATTTGCATAATTTTGTGTAGGAGAATGAAACGAAAGATAACACTAGTCCTTTTGTGGGTGATATCCAACTTCAGGCATTCATCTCTTTTGTTGTTAACCAGATAAAGTGGCTTAAAGCGCATAATGCCTTTCAGAGACAAGAGAACGGGTTAGATCTTTGGGTAAGGTGAGCCAAAAAATCCATTACAACTGTGGGATAAGCATAGAAGCTTAATGAGAAAGAAGGGTGTGATCCAGACATTGGGGCCCATTCACATAGCAGTTGTCTAGCAAAGGGTAGGATACTTCCTATCCCTCAAAGACCTTGCCATAGCAGCAGTTAAACTCTGATGGAAGACTTCCAATCCGAATGTTCAAGATAGAGAGGCATTCAATTATGAAAATTTTAAGTTAGCTGTTGGTCACCTGGTTACCTATAGTAGCCTTGTCTTAAGAGAAGGCCAGTATTGAGAGAAAGCCTGTATTGGCTAGGTTGTAGGTTTTGAAGTCCAATTATCTGGTATCCTGTAGCAGGGTATAAGGCCCTATATGAATTGCCTGAAGGGCAGACAGGGCATATTTTTGAAGCTTTAGCTACATATCATGGTTTTAGACCACTGCATGAAAATCCCTCTCCAACCTATTCCCTAACTTCCTTGCATGTAAAGTACAATGTTTTCATGAGGGCATGAAAAAGGGTAAGCAGGGGAGTGTGTTGAGCGTTGGAAAAGGTATGTATTTCCCATTTATTTCTTTATCTTTTCCTTTGAATCATAACTCCTTTACATTCTAAGATGATAATATGTTAAAGAATTATGATAGAATTAAGGAGATTTGTGATTGATATAAAATAACTAATTATTGTCTTTTTCTATACAGAAAGTGAAGAAAATGGAAAATCTCTATTCAGGAGGAAAAGACAAAGCAGAAGCAACTGATTTCCCTTTGACAAGAAGCATACGGAGATCAAGATCAGAGCACATGGTCGAAGAAAGGGAAGAGAAAACATTGCATCAGCACAAGAAGACAAAACTATGACTAGAGATCAAAGATAAAGCGAATCCCTCGGGATCCTTTGATCCTGAGGGATCGCTGCTTCAAGACTTATCAGTACTCTTGATACTTCCACCTGGCCATTATAAAAAGGGATAGTGCTGGTAGCCGAGGGGGCAGATTTTTATCATCAATTTGTAGAACTTACTGTTGTAATATTAACTTTGATCATCGACTCTCTTTGAAGAGCGATAGTTGTAACTCTGCCATTTATGATTAATATATAACTTAGTTGTTGTTCCATTATTTGATCCTGAAGTAAACGGATCAGTGCTTCCCTGGTGGCTAAGGGCCCAACCCTAGTGGATCCACTTGCTTCTTGTATCATTATTTTACAATTACAATTGTGTGTGGTTTGATTTCCTTTGCATTTCCTTAATTTGCTTTATTCAGTAATCTTTTGTTTTTGAACATTTCATTGAATTTCTCTGTTAAATTGAAATCTTAATTGGATAGCAAGATTATTATTCATAACTTAAAATTTCATGTTGTTCATTCTGAAACAATATTGCATTGTCTAATTCAGGTTCTGCTGTTCATTTTACAGTTACGATTGTTATTCATTTAACTACGGTTCACTTATAGTTGTGATTGATGTTCATTTAATTTCTATTCAATTATAACTACAATTGTCGTTCCTTTACACCTGTGGTTAATGTCCATTATGCTAGAATAGGATTACTGATTCAATTACTCTATAGTCACTATGTGTTTACACTTAATTAAGTCTATTGTTCAATTTTTGTAGACTTAATTAGGTTTGCTACTCCTTTATTAGTTGAGGATTGCTGTTCAACTCATTTCAGTTAAGATTGCTGCTTAATTCATTTTTGTAGATCAAGCTTTGTTGTTCAACCTTTTCAATATATTTAGTTGCTGTTCCTTTTCCGCTAATCGAATTGTTATTGCCATTATTTGTTTTGGTGTAGATAAAAAGATCTGCAACTGCAACGAACATTGACTACTTCTGTCTAAGTTCTCAGATTAGAGGTTTTGTCTATGATTTATTTTCATTTACATCAGTTTACAAGGGAAAGAGTTATCATTACTGCATCCTTGACTGATGATTGTTGTAATTTCTTGAGTGAATGATTTAGTTACATAGCATTTAAGTTTCTTGCCATTACTATTGTATTTTGAGATTTGATATGTAAATCATAACATAGATTAATGCATAAACACAAGAAATATCAAGAACATAACAACATTTATTTATTGATGTAAGCTAATTGAAATGTGGAAAACTAAAACCTAAGTCTTCCTCTAACTCCAAGAGGAACCATCCTCTGAATCCGTCCTGCCCAGGCCTCAGCAGTCCTCCTTTGTAAAGGTACACCAGAATGTCACACAAAGATAATGGACACCTCAAAAAGGAAACAAAAGTTTCCTATAACTTGGAAGTGCAGGAGGTAGAGGGATTTCTTTAGACTTGATAAGGGATGTAATCAACTATAATATCAATATCGCATCTCTCTTCGCTTAGGCCTTTCCCCAGAGGTTTATTTATACTTCTCCAAAGTAGGTTTTTCAGTTGGGAAATAGGTTGGCCACAAGCTATAGTAGGCGAGTAACATGTAAAACCCATAAACTCCACCCGAAATTAAGGAGATTATATATATTTTTAGTGTTTTAACACATATAAGTGGGTTGGGTATAGACGGACTTGCGTTTACACACCTTTTATACAGGGAAAAATAGCATATGGGAATTAAAACATTGTTTTTTAGAATTTGGACCAAGTCTGGAAAGGAAGGGTTTCCTTAGGCCATAACCAGAGCATCAAATCTACCAAGAGTGGTAAATGGTGCTATAACAATTAGTGATTCTAAGTGTTATTGGTTATTTGAAAGCTAAAATTTGTTTGTCTCTTGTAAGTCTCTAAGAATCATTAATTTTTGCACCAGATAAGCACCATACATCTAACATCTAATCTTAAATGGTTTATGTTATTGTGAGCAGTAAAGTTTCATTGAGGTAGCTCTTTCCTTCTTGAGTATCTTGCAATCTAATTGAAATTATTTTGTTGAGCATCTAATTGTCTAATTGAACATTGTCAAGAAATTTTTGGATAATTTCTCTTAGTTAAGCTCATAATCTTATTCTCTTTCACAATCTTAAGAATATTTGATAATTTTATTGTCTATCTTAAGCATTGGTATCTTAAGTTATGTTGATTATCATTCTAAGTGAACATATCTCAATATTAGCATATGATCTTCATTGGCATTTACTTTGAAGAATTCTTGATAAGTATTCTAATCTTGCTATCATTGATTAAGTATCATTGTGGAAGATAAATTCAGTTTTGGAGTGTTTGACATTGGAACTTAATTAGCACATTCTTAGCAATAAGATTTTTTTTTAATTTATTGATAATTACTCTTGACATTGAATATTAATCATAACTTAAAGTACTTAAACATTAAGCCAATCTTAAACTAAGAACTCACTCATATCCTTTGCATAAGCATTTTAGGCATAGATGCATAAATAATTTACCTCCAAGCATAAGCTTGGTTGATAGACTTCTAAGGCCACCCTTCTAATCTAGCTTGAGGGATTTAGTTTCCTTCTAGTTGTTATCAAATGACCTTGCAATCATCAAAGCCACAGTCTCTTCAACGCCAAAGGTATCAGGTGGTTGGAACATAGGGGGAGGTATCATTAATAAATCCTTTTCTTGCTTCCCGTTGGCTTCTATCCCACAACATACTCTAAAGTCTGGTTCTGAAACACTTAAGGGAAGGTTATACTTAGATTAGGCATATAACTAAAAGTAAGCAAGACCCTTGCATCGCACCTAGATCTAAGGACTTGCACAGAATATAGGATAGTGAAGCATATAAGAAGTGGTTGCCCATTTGTTTACATGGGCTAAAATTAATAATAAGAAATATTTTGAATCCATAAGGCACCTATCTCATCTTTGAATTTAATTTAATCCTTGAGATCTTGTTAAATTTAACCAAGTAGCTAGGCCACTCAATTGTGTCTCTCTGACTTATTCGATACCAACTTGTCCTTTGCCTTCCTTTGCAAGAGTAGGATGCTCTACACTAGTGTCAGCTACCATAGAAGACTTGATCTCACATTGAATATTGCTCTCAAAGTGAGCCGAGGAAGCATCCAATCTATCCAAATAGGACCATTGGTAACATTACACCCTCTAAATCTCATTCAAAGAATAGATAATTCGTTCTAATATCCATGCCTCTCCTTAAGGACACTATCCAATAGAGTGTGCATCTGCTAGTATAGGGTAATAGAATGTAGGTAATGATTCCTTTTTCCACTGATATGATTAAGGTCATGTAAAAATTGGAAAACTCCTCCATAATTTTTTAATTTGAATATACATGGTGATTATTAGTGGCATAAGTTTCCATCTAGATAAAATTCTCCTAAATGTTGGGAGAAATAGTTGAGTGAAAAATGTTCACCACCTCCTTAGCTTGGGCTTGGTCATGCAGTCGACCTTGTTGTCCACACCTACCACCCGCTCTTTAGATACACATCATTTGATGCAGAATTGAGATCCTATAAGATAGAGACCACACACAAGAAAAAATCTTCCACCAACCAACCCACAAAGAAAATGTTCAACCTAGTCACTCTAGACTAAGATCCATAAACAAAAGAGACAGTGGAATCTCCCAAGACGCCTCAGAATAAATTTTATTACACATATGACTCAACAAGAAGTTGCCTTGCATGAACCCTAAAGGTCCAGGAAATCGCAGGGTTCAGGGTGGACAACAAGCCCATAAAAAAGGAGAGAAACTTCTATCGCAATAAACATTTCACATTCTTTTTATTTTTTTTGGAAAATGCTGATAGTTGTAGTGTCATTATTTAAAATTGTAAAAAACATGGAAAATTTATTGATAGCAATGTTGTAAACATTTTTTGGAAATCTGAGTAAATAAGAAGATAAATTTTCATTCATCTTCCTAGCACTAGAAGGACTCAAAGTCTACATTAGGCCCTCTCCATTGGAAATTCTCTGAACAAGTTTTAAAATGGTATGTGGAAGTCCAAAAATGGACTTCTAAATTAAAAGATATGGCTTGTTGCAGTTTAAGGGTTTGAAGCCTTTGAAAGAAAGGAAAAAGAGCACATCGAAGGTTCGAGAGATACCGCATATCGTATATCGAAGGTCCATGGTGAATTGGCAAATCGACGATCAACACATCAGCAGGTCGTGTATATCGGCAATCGCACATTGCACATCGATGATTGCATATCTAGGGCATATCGGAAATGGACATTCAGCGATCGAATATGTGATGGGTGACAACTTTCGAATGTTGTGATATGTGAATATCGATAGTGTTAAAACCTCTAGAAAAGCATCAATAGTGTTAAACCACCGGGGAACACCAAAACAAGTTAACAAAGAAATGCATCACAAAACAAAAATAGGACGGGACCTTTTCTCTCTCCTCTAGTAGGATGCGTGGTGGCATATGATTGGTTCCGATAAATCTACATGGAATTTGATGTTAACATGGCGTGGCAGTACAAAAGGAAACATGGCAAGAAATTTTGGAATTTTGAGGGGTCCTAAGGGGACAAATCAGAGTGGCACATGTCACCACTCACAAGGTTCCACGTGGCAGTGTTGACGTCATATTGGAGGTCGACATATTAAAGGTTTAGGATATCGGTGCTTTGTAACACTTGCCACTTGAAAAAGTTTCGATGAGAGGGGGCTCAGATATTGAGGTTGGAACATGGTCATTTATATTTAAAGAAACTTGGGTGCTAAGCATTTTATAAAGCAAAAAAGCCCCCGACAACAAATAAAATGCCTAGCACCTTAAGGTTAAGCTGATGGTCACAACTCTCGGTCCCATGGTAAAAAAATGCAGGAAGGGTTAAAGCAAAAGGAGCCAGGACAAATCGGAACTCTTTGTAAGTTACGTTATAAAAATATTCCGATAGAATTAAGCCAATAATCACTGGCCCACTTATATAACAAAAAAAAGACCAAGGGAGCAAAGTGCACGAGGCTGAGTATGGAGTGAAATAATAAGATGGATTATTTTCCAATAGTATAATGCGGAAGTGTTAACAGATAGATGGATTGGCAGTTACTAAATCGCAGGAAAAGAGGGATAGTAGTTTGGAATGGATAGTCAACAAGCTTGTGCAAAAACAACTACAACCACTCCAGATTTAAAGGCACAGGATTAGCATTAATAAAACAATTTCCAATTTTAAAGGCTAAATATTTTCCAGCAGAATTGAAGAAGAGCGAAGGTGCAGTTTGATGGATTATTATAGAGGGACCTATTATGTTAGCAGAAATGCTAAAACTACAGTTTAGGGACCTATTCTACTTTCAAGGGAAACCGTTGACCAGATATTTCTTTTTCCCAAATGCAAGCATATTTTTACATAGTTATTATAGGACATACATAATACTTTTAAGTTTATCTTTTGCATACATGAACTTAAGAGATATTTAAAATATCTCTATTTCTATAATTATGTGATAACTATTATATTGTAAAATTTTTATGTAAAGTAATATATAAACAATTTATGATGTTGGATTTTATTGGAAAAACACTTGTAATCCAAATATATTTGAGCAAATATTGAGTGTATTCAGAGTGTTTGATGAGATGTTAGTACAAAATTCATGTGTTACTTCTCTGTGTCAATATTTTCTCTGTTATATAATTGTTTTCTTCCATGTCTGAGAATGTGAGTTTATGAGATTGGATTTCTTTGATGCTCCTCTCTTAAATTATCATTCATTAATATGTGTTATTCTAGCCATTTATAAACATTGTTTTCCTTCAATCCTCTTTCTTCCAAATCTCCCAAACAATCAAAGGACTTGTAACTTTCATGCTTTGTAAAAACTGCTCATTGGAGCTGTGATATCATTTTTTTAATAAGTTGGACTCCATGTCATATGGTTTTGAAGATCACCCAACCCATTTCATCCATAGATCTAAATCTGGCCACCGAAACTCAATTGTACAAAACCTTCTACTACAGTGACCATAGGGTAGTTGATTTTTACGAAGAGGTCCTTCTCTAGGTTGAAGGGTCAGCTTCAAATTAAAAGATTTATGAGGATAGCTTGAGGTTTCTCCCTGCATCTAGGATTTTCCCTAAGTGATAACATTATAGCATTGTTGTCAGAGAACGAAAAACATATGTTTTCCCCAAACGATTTGATTGTCAAAGATTATATATCTAAGGGCAAACAGAGATTTGGATATCAGTTTTGGCTACAAGGTGTTTTCTCTGGTGACTCCATTTTCAAGAATCCAGAGTTAGAAGCTTCGATGGTGACTCCATTGTCAGAAGGATTTATAGCTCAATGGATTCGATGGTTATTTTACTATACCAATGAAGAATTTAGATGTTGTTGCTATTGTTTCAAGGTATGGAAGTTTATATTTTACAGTTATTCATGGTTTTCCTAATAATCTACTAAAAGATGAATAATTTTTGAGAAATGGACCAAAATTTAGTGGTGATGATTTGAACTTGACTTTGAAGCATATTGCAATTTTTTGTGACTTTACCGATCTTCTTAAAGTCAAGTTGGAAGATGTATACATGATATTATTTTATGATTCATTCCAAGAAAAGTGCAAAAGTTGGATTGAATGTTTGTCTACGAAGTCTATAACATCAATCACAAGATTTCAGGTTATCTTTTTGGAAACATGGATGTAGAAAGAAGAATCTGTAGTAGACCCTATTTCCATTTAGGTTTTTAAATAATGGAATGATATGTACACTAATGATGAAGTGGACGAAAATTTTTCATCATTATTGTATTCTTATTTAAAGTAATGAAAATGTAGCTCGAAAGATAAAATTTATTTTTTAGAACAGTTAGCCAATGACATTGAAATCAAGATTGAAGCTTTAGAAGGTTAGAATATACCCCATAACTTTCCATTTCAGGATATTATTTTTGAAGTTTGAATTCAACAACTGATCTAGGTGGCTCCAGACACAGGCAGAAGTCTTAAAGGACTCAGGAAGGGTCAAAAATCAAAGTGTTTGGATTGTTATCAAACTAGGTTCATGTTGAAGATCCCGTCGTTGTGATCGCGGTGGTGCAAATGATTCGTCATACTGAGCTTGTATGCGAAAGTTAGAGGCAGTCAAAGTTCAGGGTTGACCGAGTGACTAGGCAAGCTTAAGGAATGCACAATTTCGAAGAAATCCAGCCACCGAATTCCAGGCAACTTCCAGGCGAAAGTGTGACCTCATTAAATTGACTCCTTCAGTCAATGTTTGAGAATTGTCAAAATCTCATTTGTTATATATAAAAAAATAATATATATATATATATATATATATATATATAGGAGGTGGTGGGCCACCACCTCCACCACCCCACACCTCACCATATATATACCATACATATAAAAATGAGGATAACGGCAGGTATCGAGCCCATGCCAACCATGTGGGCTGGCCCGCCACCATGCGGCAGCCCCATGTACAACCCATGAAACAACCATACGTTTAATACCACGCCCATTTAATTCTTAAACGAACCAACGAAGGCGCCAACAAACAAAACAATGCCCCATTTTTGAGTTGCGGGAGTTAAGGGGCAGGCAACCCAATGTGGACCCGACCCCCCTGAAAGCAATATACATGCAATTCTTAAAAATGGTAATGTATTAAGATGAGAGGGGTGGGGATTGACCACTCGACCCCTCCTCAACTAATTTCGTTTTTTACCAATCTACCCAAACAAACTCTTTGAAAGTTTCACCCGGAAATTTATATAAACCTCATTTTTCAGTGCACCCACAAGGATGGAGGAGATGAGGAGCACACATGGAAACTGAGGCATTTTTAATTAATTTTTTAATGCAGGATGGAACCATGAACCTAGAAAAAACACAGGGGGAACCATGATTAGGTGAAATTCTTACGAGGGTGAAATTTTTGCAGTGTCCAAACTAGACAAATTTTATGTCAATCTTACACCTCTCAGTGACACGAACCCGATGGAAAAGTCAGTTTCCTGATCTAAGCAACAAATTTGCAGAGGACCCGGAGGAGGGAATATTTGAGGAATCTAGGGGGAATCTAAAAGATTCCTTAAGCCCTAGATTTTCACTTTCTCAGAATTCAGAAATTTGACAGTCGATTTTGCACTATTCAACACCACAAATCTGATGGTGCATTGATAATTTTTAATTGCTCATTTCATTTTTCAGTCACTTTTCTAAGTGGAGTGTAGGTATTAGCATTCATGTGCGAGCAATCCTTACATGAGATTCAACGCCGCGAAATTGATGGTACGGAAAGCTTCAGCAGTCTCACATCCTCTTCTTCAAATGGCCTCAAGATGTGAGGTATATGCAGTGTGTTCATGTATTTCTTTTGCTATGCATTCTGTTGCATAGATCCCTGTTTGATGTTTGATGAGGGATCTTGTTTTCTTGCTTGTTTTCATGATTCCTTCTTGACATGATGCGGAATCATTTGTGAGATCTACTTGTTGTCATGATTCGTCGTGTTTTATTTGAGATCCCTTCGTCATTATGTTGATAGGATACTCATGTGTCACCATGTATGTTTGCATTGATATCCATTTTATGCCATATCGGTGGGATGCTCATTATCATCATGCATTTTTTTTGTCATACTGATAGGAGTCTTTTTTTGACTCAGAGTTCCTATAGTGAAACATCTCTTGGCGCCACTCTTGTGTGAGGGAATTTTCCTTGTATGATAGTGACATCACCTCTTATGTACATCATCACTATTGATAGCACTTAATGCAACAACCTACACCATCTTGACATTGGGGCCTGGAGACATAGTCCCTCCTGGACAAACTCTGTTATCAACGACTTATGTTTTTTTTGTTTCTAATGATTGTCATGTTCCCCTTCTTTATAGTATGCAAATGTATTCATTTATTTTCTTTTAAAAATGCAATTTAACATATCACCAAAGTAAAATGTCTTAGAAGGGTCCTTTGTCACACCCGCACCCGGATCAAGTGGTATCAGAGTGGTATTTGCATTGATGTGAATTGCAAGCGTGAACAATGGAATGTGTAGCGACAAAGGATGAAAAAATGATGTACGAGACCATGCTCAAAATTTCCAAAAGGGTATAAATAATGTATGAAGCTCTACAAAAGAGACAGAGGAAAAGGAGTGATTGAAGCTTTAGTTGCGAGCCACGGTAGAGGCCCTGAAAGAACTGAAGCACAGCAACCAAAGTCTTCAAACAAATAACGCTGAATTGAAGGTGCTTCTATATGAAGAGAAAGAGGAGAAACATAGTTTGCTATGACCGCTGCAAGCAAAGGACGAGGACTTGGAAAAGTTGCAGCATGACCCATGTGAGGTAAAATGTAATTCTTTGAATTCATGTATGTGTCCTGATGATGATTTCGTTGTTTTTGAAAATCATACCACAGGAATTGGCTCCAAACTGTTGAAGAGAATGGGGTATGAAGGAAAATGCTTGGGCGTTAATGTCCAAGGCATTGTCAACCCCATTAAAGTAGAAGAATTACCTTGTCAGATAGGACTTGGGTATGTTAGAGAGGAATTTGGGGAATGCATTAAGATAGCTAGCGAACCACCAACAACAAATGATGAAAATCCCTCATCAATTCTTTCCAAATTGACAGAGGAGGTAAAAGATGTTGATTTCCTTTCGGTTTCGTCTTCACATAGTATGATTTCTATTGGAGATTTGGAGATCCTAATTATAGGGACAAACATGAGGCTCCTTACTAGGATGAGGCACGAAGAGGAAAATGAACTTGGCGTTAATAACCAAGGCATAGCTCAACCATTGGAGTTTGTGCAGAGACCTCAATTTGCAGGCTTGAGATTCACCGAAGGAGAATGCTTGAAGGTGTCAGATTCTTCCGAGACATTGTCGAAATTGTCGAGGAAATAGAATGATTGGAACACATCCCCATCATCCCATGGCAGTTCCCATTGCAGGGAGAGAGCTAAGGCAAACTCTTATCACCAAAATGACACCAGAGGCAGTAAGGAAAGGTATAACCACTCTCGATATTTGAATTTTCCTTTTAGTTATAATCATGTTGTTAAAGATGAATGTGAATCATGGAATCGAAAAACATGTACCATTTTTGGATTATATAACCATACATTTTCTAAGCGTTGGAAAAAAAATGGAAACACACAAAAGGAAGAGGCATGAAAGACCCTCTCAACAGCAGGTAAAGAAACATCTTAAGAATATCTGGAGGAAGAAGACCTATTACAGTCATTGCAACAGAAGTGGCCATCAAAGAGCCACATGTTGGAGGCTCCATCTAGAGCAGCACCTTAAAGACAAAGTGTCGGTGAATGAACTAGGTGAAACGATTATTCGACAAGCAAAACCAGCACAAGGAGGTGACCCATTCACATTGATAAGTGAAAAATGGTTTCTAGATATGTTAGCTTGTCATGGTTGTGCTTTTATAAATCATTTGTTGCATTTTAAAATGTAAAAGTGATGATGTGTTTCCATCATTTGCTAAGAAATAATGATGTTTGGTCTTATTTTGAGTTGCATGATAAACTGTGAAAGTGATGTTGTGTTTCCATCACTTGTCAAAGAAAAATATTGCTTGGTCTTATCTTTGTAAATCATGTGTTGCAATGATGATGTGTTTTCCATCACTTGTTGAAGCAACAATGATATGTTGGCCTTGTTTTCGTGGCTGGGGTATTGCGTCAATCTTGATGTAAACTTGACTACTGAGTATGCGTTATAAACTTGTGGCAAGTATGGGATACTTGGGTCATCAATTGGTCATGAAAGTCAAGCATGTAATTTGCAAAACAATGTACTACAGGTTGAAAGTGTTGGCCCATCGCTTAAGGCTCCGAAGAACAAAGGTGAAGGAGATGGAAGCGAGACTTTTTAGGATGCTTGTGATGCAGACAAGCTACAAAGAAGTTACATATCATTTTGGGATTCAACTGCGTTAAGTAAGTCATTCACGTATGACCATTTCCATGAGAGGTAGTCGTAACTGACTAATTTCTCATGATTTTTGAATAGTTCACTTAGCACTCATTGCATCGGTGATGCTCACAGGGGTGAAGAAGTGGGATTGAAACTAGTGAAATGTGGAGAACGAATCACATAGCATCAATCATCACTTCCGGGGCTTGCACCCGGTAACCAGGACTTCCCAGGAGGTCACCCATCCCAGAACTCCTCTGGCTCAAGCGCGCTTAACTGTGGAGTTTTTCCCACAATCAGGCCCACTTAGCTTGCTACCCCATTTGCAAAACATTAGCAAGTATTGTGCCTCATGAACCATTCAAGTAGAGATCCCTTGACTCTTTTTGAATTTAAGTATGGGGGATTACGCAGTGCATTATATTAGATATTTTGGGATTCAACTGCGTTAAGTAAGTCATTCACGTATGACCATTTCCATGAGAGGTAGTCGTAACTAACTAATCTCATGATTTTTGAATAGTTCACTTAGCACTCATTGCATCGGGTGATGCTCACAGGGGTGAAGAAGTGGGATTGAAACTAGTGAAATGTGGAGAACGAATCACATAGCATCAATCATCACTTCCGGGGCTTGCACCCGGTAACCAGGACTTCCCAGGAGGTCACCCATCCCAGAACTCCTCTCGCTCAAGCGTGCTTAACTGTGGAGTTTTTCCCCACAATCAAGCCCACTTAGCTTGCTACCCCATTTAATCATAATGTAATAAATTAGAATGTATCATATATGCTTTATGATTGCACATATTTCTTGAATGTCCTAATATATATATATATATATATTGCGTTTCCCCGTTTCCAAAATTTGGGGGGTCACGTTTCATACCCGTGCTTGTTTCGGAAACTCGTACCCGTTTCCCCGTTTCGTGCAACTTAGGTTATTTTCTGTGTGTGGCTGTCAAAATTTTACTATGTTTTATCTCTGTAATTTCAGCAGTTGTGAACTCTCTAAATTTGTGTTTTCAGAAAATGTTGTCATTTCCAGATTTTAGAATTTTTATCATGTTTGGATTTAAAAATAAATGCATGGAGTGACAAGGAAAACTGATAACCAGAGTGGGGGTTGAAATTTTTTCATGGTATCATAGCTTGGTTGGTTGAAAATTGCAATTTGGGACAACAAAGTGAAAATTACAGCACGCTGATTTTTACACAGAAAACAAAAACCCTTACCACAGATTTGAAAATTTCAATTTGGTATGATAGTGAAACATGTCTTTGGGTTTGAGAGTTGAAGACAGGTTGGATGAGCAGAACAACAACAGTGCATGGAAGGAGAGAATCCAGAGCATCTTTGAGGAAGCAAAAGTCTGGGGCATTATGGTAAATACCACACAGAACTCAGTAGTAGTACCCGCTGATCTTGTACAGTTGGCAGAGTTTAACAAAAAGAATGCTAAGGCAAAAAGATTGATTCTGGAAGGAATCAAACACCATGTTATTCCTCATGTGAGAGGAAAGACTTATGCACATGAGATGTGGACAACCATGACCAATATTTACCAGAGCTCAAATGAAAACAGAAAAATGGTCCTAAAGAAGAAACTGAAGGCCATTAAAATGGCTAAGATTGACAGTGCTACAACATACCTCACAAAGATCACTTCAGTGAGAGATGAGTTAGTAGTCGTAGGTGAGATCATTGCACCCACTGAGTTGGTGAGGATTGCTTTGAATGGTATTCCCAAGACATGGGAGAATTTTGTGGATGGCATTGTTGCACGGGAAAACCT
Organism: Pinus taeda; assembly: GCA_000404065.3. Classification (NCBI taxonomy): domain Eukaryota; kingdom Viridiplantae; phylum Streptophyta; class Pinopsida; order Pinales; family Pinaceae; genus Pinus; species Pinus taeda. The sequence goes on from APFE031030244.1 coordinate 25,118, forward strand.
TCCCGATTGAGAGAGGTTGTGGGATGATTGCATTTAGAATGAGATCAGAAAGAACCATCTTGGGGTAGCCAAATAGGTAGAGGAAGATAACAATGTGGCATTGTTAGCAAGAGGCAAGAAGGGCAGAGCAAAGAAGCAAGCTTCCAACAGTGGAGGTAGAGGCAAAGGTAAAGGCAAGCAGCGAAACAAGGAGAAGTACTATTCCAAAGTCAAATGTTGGAATTGTCAAAAGTTGGGACACTATGCTGTTGTGTGTCCAGAGAAGAAGAACAAGGATGGGAGAGACAAACCCATGGCAACTTCTGCAGAGATAGAGAGCTTCTCAGAGAGCTTTGATCGAGAGTTTGGGTTCATAGCTTGTGAAGCCACTAGTGCAGGATCACTTGCCATACAGGTTCATAGGGAGTGTGCATTCCTCGCTACTAGCAAAGCATCTTTTAGCATTTGGTATGTTGACAGTGGTGCTTCCCGCCACATGACAGGAGTTAGAGAGTACTTCTTAGAGCTTTTAGAGGGTGATACCGATATGGAGGTAGTACTTGGTGATGACAACATTGTTAGAGCAGTCGGTGTGGGGACATTGGCATTTGATAGGGGACCCAAACCTCCCTTGAAAGTGTCAGATGTTCTATATGTGCTTGGAATGAAGAAAAACCTGATATCCGTCTCAACATTTGAGGATAGGGGTATGATGCGTTGTTCAGGAGAGGGCAGGTGCTTATATATGCTAGGGGAACTCCAGCTTCTTCAGCGAGAGAGATTGGTGTGCGCCATGCCAAGGTGTACAAGTTCTCATTCCAGCCCCTGATGGCATTGAGTAGCAGCACCCAAGACAGGACCAACAACAGATCTATTAGTTTAGAGTTGTGTGAGATTTGACACCACAAGATGGGGCACATGTATCATGGGGCCTGTTGTCGCACAGATTGACACGACAACGCTCAGACCGGGGGCTGTCACTCTGATCCCCGATCCCTCCGTTTAAGCCTGTCTCCCGCGGCTAAGGGGGGTAGACCCTGTGAGATGATGAAGACCAACTGTCGACCAGTTGGTTGGGAGACACGAGACACGATAAGATAAGCACTAGATGAATTTGCTTTTAGCAGACCAGTGCCTTAAGAGATTATTATTAAATCGATTACTTGTTAGATGATTACAGAAACATGAGACGTGAACAACAATCATTTGTCATCAGCTAGGACGACATCCAACAACTGAAAACTTCGACAAGATAAATGCCCAAAACCACCACAGGAACCAGATATCAATTTCGCGTCTTGACTTGAAAGCTCAGATCTCAGCATGAAAGATAATAATTGAAACAAGCGAATCTGGCAAGAATAATTTTCCACGATGAATTTTTATAGCTTTTCTGACAAAATTTTAACTTAAAACAAAAAATTAAAATTTAATCCTAAGCCCTAAAAGAAAAAATTTTATTTGATTTATGATTTTTTTAATTATTTAAAAAAAAATTTTTTTAAATTTTAAATTTTTTTTTTTTTTTTTTTTTTTTTTTTTTTTTTTTTTTTTTTATAAAAATAAAAAGAGAAAAACTAATCTAATCTATTCTAAAAAAAAACTAAAAAAGTCAAATCTACAATCCAAAAATAACTCTAAACCCTAACCTTTTTTTTTTAATGATTTTTTCTTTTAATTTTTTAACAAAATAAAAAATCTAAAAAAAATTAAATTTAGATCACACATAATAGCTAAAACCCAAAAAAAAAAGTAACTAAGGAAATTGATTTATTTTTTATTTGTTTTCTTATTTTTATTTTTTATATTTTTAATTTTTATGAAACAAAGTTAAAACATAATAAAATAAAAAGTAAAACCCAAAATCAAACTAAACTAACCCAAAATCCTAACATATATTAAAAATCAAATGAAACTAACGTAACTAAAAAAAAAATAAAAAAAAAAATGACAAAACTAAAACTATTTTAATACATACAAACAAAACCCAAAGAAAACGTGACTATGGCTAAACCCTACGCAACCAGCTATCAAAATCAAAAAAACGCATACCTGTGACTCTTTGAAACGCCAAAAAAAAAAATCGATTCTGAAGCTCAATGCTATACCACTAAGCCCAGACTCACCCCACGCGAAACGATTTACCTGCGCACGTAACTTACAGCGAAACCTAAAATCCGCCGCATTAGATCAGATGTTCGCAGACGTTTTGGATGATTGCAGGTCCGCAGGTTGAAAGAAAGGCCGCGTTTTGGATTGATTGCAGGTTCAGGAGTGAGGCTCGAGGACGCTGGCTCCCTCAGGCAGAGGCCCAACGAATGTCAGATGCAAAGGTCCCGTCTTTATAACAAGTTTATAACACCCTTGAATCGCTCGACTGACTGCTCGGCTAGAAGCTCCGAATTCTTTCCGAAAGGTATAACTCAGAAGGAAGACCAGGTTCACGTTTAAATATCCGAAGCTGAATCCACCTCTATGCATAACGCATTTACCATACGGAGAAAAATTTGAGGTCGAGCGTTTTGCTGTTGTAGACGGCAGATAGTGCAGGTATGTACGGCGGATAGACTTCGTTTTGGATTGCTTGACGGCTGTGGCAGATCGATATCTCGCTTTGCAGCTGTAGATTAGAATGAAGCAGGGTGACCCAAAAACGAGTTTAAACTTGAACTCACGCTATGCCCAGCGCATGCAGATTTTACTAAAAAAAATCGATTTTTGTTTTCCTTTTAAACCCTTGCCACGTTAAACTGGTTCGGCACGTTCTGGACAGGCTTCAAATGCGGTTTCGATATCCACGAAATATTTCAAAAAAAATCGAAATCGTTTTGCAGCTGGCAGGTTCCATGTACAGACATGAGGAGGAGCTGAAAGGAGCAGCAATCACTTCGGGAAACTTCAGAGAAACCTGCAATCCTGAAATGAAAGATTACCCAAAAATATAAAATTAAAACCCTAGATCAGAAAAACTTTGAAACCCTAGAACAACTAATTTAATTTACAGATTTGGCCCCTTAACAGCCAGATTCATCAATAAGAACAGAAAAAGATTTAAAGAAATAATGATTTTCAGATTTTCACTGTGAGGAACTTCAGAAAAATCTCTCATGCAAATTAAAAAAAAAACTGAATGATAGACCCAGGATCAAATCCAACTGGGCTCAACAAAAAAATGCTTGTAGGAGTTGGCTGGTTCAGCCGAGAACTTCCCCGAACGCCCACAAAATTCCTTCAAAAAATATTTTCTGCACAGCTCAAAACAACCATCAGTAAAGAGGGCAAAATGCTGCTAGATCTCAGGAAGTAATGGAGATACCTGCCATTACTTCAGAAACCCTAACAGCACCCAAACCCTAGCACGTGAACAAGATACTTGTGCTCACAATACTCTACGAAAAGCTATTATTAACGGCTGAAAATAACATATGCAGAAAATTAAACAATCTCACAGCATTTCAAGAGAGTAACACCAGCAAGATATGGACCCCGAAGTCTTCTTTTATTAACCAGAAACAGATTTACAAGAGAGCTTCTTCAGTCTTAGACTCACAGATCAGATCCTCTGAAATGACCCCCTAAAACCCTATATAAAGGAAATGATCCAAACGGCTAGTTTGAGTGATCCATGTTGAAGAGATCTCGACCGTTGATGAGGATCAAGACAACTCTTAATCTCATCCGTCGAATTTATTTAAAAAAGATATTTTGCATGCATTCACAAAAAATATTATTATTTTATTATTTAGGGTTTTTTGCTTTATTTTATTATTTTTTATTATTTCTTTTTTTTATATTTTTTAATTTTTTTTATTTTATTTATTATTATTTATTTTATTCATTTTTTAATTTCTTAATTCATTTTAAAATGGATCATCGAACTAAGCCTTCGGAAACATCACCTAGGACCTAGGACTTAGGACTCATGAGGGGATTTTAAAACATTTTTCGACCCTCAGGACACATTACATCATGACTTTTTACGATTTACATCTTAAGGGAGAAAAACCCCTTTAACATAGACCCTCACAAATCACCCAGTTCCGCGACACAACTACAATCTAGCAGATCAACACACTAGGATTCTCCCAAAATTCCAATGACAAAATCTATCCCGGCTTTGGGGTCAGGTTTGAAGGAAAACTCTGCCGATCCGTGGATCGGTGAGACGAAAAACCTTCCGGGACATAGATTATCATAAGAAAGTTAGGTCCACCTAGGCAATTTACAACACGACTCACATCTGCTAGGATTATTTACAATTAATACATGCAGACTGGGTTTATAATTAAATTGATCAAGCTGCTGATGACTGCAGGATGGCACGGACACGCTGATCAGGTGCTGCCCCTTTTTGCGAAGAAAAAAGGGGGTGTACTGCATGGGTAGTTGACCGGTAGAGGTCAACAGGGCCTTCAGTACATTGCGAGAGATCTCCACTACTGTGCTATATTTCAGATATGATCAGCTTGATGTATGCAAAAGATGTGCTATGGAGAAGTTTGCCAGATCCCCTTTTCCCTGCAGTGACAATAGAGCGATCGAGATCCTTGACTTGATTCATACCGATGTGAGTGGTCGGATGTCTCATGTATCCTTGAGTGGCTATGAGTACTATGTTTTATCCATTGATGACCACTCCAGGAAGACCTGGATTTATTTCTTGAAGACCAAAAGTGAGGTCTTCAAGCGCTTTCAAGAGTTCAAAGTTCTTGTGGAGACCCAGACAGGTAGGAAGATCAAGGTCCTCAGGTCAGACGTTGAGGACCTTGATCTTCCTTGGTGAGTATACCCTTGGTGTGTTTGTTGATTTTTGTGCTGAGGCAGGCATTAGGAAGGAGTTCACAGTTCCTTAAAACCTCCAGCAAAATGGGGTTGCAGAGAGGAAGAACAGATCCATTGCAGGGGTTGCCAAAGCCATGCTTCATGATCAGGGGTTACCTTTATTTTTGTGGGCAGAGGCCTGCAACACTGTTGTGTACTTGCAGAACAGGAGTCCACATCGTGCCTAGGGGAATGTGGCTCTAGAGGAGGTTTTATCTGGAAAGAAGCCTGATGTTGGGCACTTTCGTATCTTTGGGTGCCTTACATATTCCTATGTCCCCAAGGAAAACAAGACCAATCTAGAGCCCACTACAGATAAGGGCATCTTTGTGGGTTATAACGAGACGTTGAAAGCTTATTGGATTTATATTCCTGCACAGAGGAAAGTGGTTGTCAGGCGGGATGTGAAGTTCGAGGAGGAGAGAGCTTTCAGGAGGTCATGGGAGTTAGAGTATCCTGAGTCACCAGATCGTCATGAGTAGCTGAGTCAGTCATAGGGATGAGGAGGTACATCGATTACAGTGTCAAGTCCATTAGTGAGCAGTGGCTCTTAGAGTCAGGTGGGTGGTTCTTCGAGCAGCATGCAGGGCAGTCTGCAGAGCAGTTCATAGGGTAGTCCACTAACGAACAAATCACATGGTACTTCAGCATCTACAGGCATAGATTCAGGCATGAGGTTAGTTGGCAGGCCTTCAGGAGTTCAGGCTTCTGAAGATGATGAGGATTCTTTCACTCTGGTGGGAGAAGTATGCTCAGGGAAGAGGAAGCCCAAGTGGCTTCAAGATACCTTGCGTGAGGCCACATTAGTTGCTGGGCCAAAGAGACAGGTTAGAGAGAGTAAACCACTCGAGCGGTTTTGTAGTTACATGGCATTGGGAACAAGCATTGTTGACTTCGAGCCTTCTAGTTATGAGGAGGCAGCCTGCCAGCAGGTCTAGAGAAAGGCCATGATGGAGGAGTATACTTCTATTATGAAGAACGATGTTTGGGAGGTAGTGCCGAGGCCTGAAGGTAAATTAGGTGTTACTTCCAGATATCTCTACAAGATAAAGCATGCTGCAAATGGCACCATCAAGAAGTTCAAAGCTCGATTTGTGGCGAGAGGGTTCTCACAGGTAGAGGGAGTTGACTATGAGGAGAGCTTCTCTCCCGTAGCTTGGTATACATCTATTCGCTCCATTATAGTGATTGCAACAGAGATGGGTTGGAAGATCCACCAGATGGATGTGAATACTGCATTTCTCAATGGCGTCATTTAGGAGGAGATTTATATTGAGTAGCCGCAGGGCTTTGAGGTGCATGGGAAGGAGTCCCATGTATTGGGATTGAAAAAGGCACTCTATGGCCTGAAGCAAGCTCCTAGAGCTTGGTACTCTAGGATTGGTACATACTTGCAGCAGTTGGGTTTCACAAAGAGTGAGGTTGATCCGAACCTATACTTCATTGTGGTGGGTGAGGAGCCTCTCATTCTGGTGTTGTATGTTGATGACTTGATCATCACTGGTGCAGAGAGACTCATTGAGGGCTGCAAGAGAGATCTTGCTTCAGAGTTTGAGATGAAGGATATCGGCTTGATGCATTATTTTATGGGATTGGAGGTGTGGCAAGAGGAGGGGCATTTCTTCCTGGGACAAGGGAAGTACATTGTGGATATTCTTAGCAGATTTCACATGGAGGACTGCAAACCCATGTGTACACCTATGATCACTAACTAGAAGAAGCTTCATGCTTTTGATTCCGAGTTGGTGGATCCTACTCTATACAGACAGCTGATTGGTAAATTGATGTATTTGGTCAACACTCAACCATATATATGTTTTGCAGTTAACACTATGAGTTAGTTCATGTGTGAGCCTAGGAGAGTGCACTGGGTGGTTGCAAAACACATTCTTCGTTACTTGCAGGGGACTGTGGATTTTGGTCTAGATTATAGACATGGTGATGGATTGAGACTGGAAGGGTACACAGATTTAGATTGGGCAGGTTGTGCTTCAGATAGGAAGAGTACTTCCGGGTGTTGTTTTGGGTTGGGTTCGACAGTTGTGTCATGGATCAACCGGAAACAATAGTCAGTTGCATTGAGCTCAGCTGAGGCAGAGTATATGGCTGCTAGTTTGGCTAGTTGTGAGGCCATATGGCTTCGCAAGATGTTGTTTGATCTATTTGGTCAGGCATTGAGACCTTTAGTAATTTACTGTGATAATCAGAGTTGCATAAAACCCATGGAGAATCCAGTTTTTCATGACAGGTCAAAGCATATTGAGATCAAGTATCATTTCATTAGAGACTATGTCCAAATGGGAGCTGTCAAGCTTGAGTACATTTCCACAAATGACCAGGTAGCGGACATTTTCACCAAAGCCTTACCACGGGGCAAGCATGTCTACTTCAGAGACAAGATGGGAGTGGTGAGGAACACTTTCCTCGGTAAGAGCGAGTGTTAAAATTTGCGTACCAGAGGACAAGTGGTTCCCTAAGGTTTTGATCTTTGGCCTAAGGAAAAGTGTCCAAATTTATTTGTACTTTTCTCATAAAGTGACTTTAAAGTTTATAAGTGGTAAAGTCAATTTAATTTAAAAGTGACTTTATAAGTGGTAAAGTTACATTCTAATTGAAAGGTGACTTTATTAAAGTCAATGAAGAACTAAAAAGTGAAAAAGTGACTATGGAAATAAAAGGCTAAGTGGGTCTTTATTTAAGTGGGTGAGTTAAAAAATAGAAAGCAAGAATTAAATGCACATTTATTCTCATCCCTATATCTAAATGAATCTCAACGATTAGATCTTAGGGTAACCCAAGAGTCATTTAGAGAGAAATGAGAAGAGAAGAAGAAAAGATCATTCATTCTTTTATGAGCATTTGAGAGAAAGAGAAGAGAGAGCAAGGAGAAAATTTTTGAGTAGTGAGGAAGTGAAGGAGAGCGGCAAGAAGACATATAAGCAAATCTTGGCAGCAACATTTATTGGCATGCATCCCAAGCAAAACCGTACAGCAAGAGAAAAGCACAGAAATTGAGGAAGAGGGACAACAACAAGGGAACGAATTTGGAGGCAGGTTTTGGGCACAATTTTCAAGGCAATCGTATTGCTGAAATTCGTATGGTCCGTATAGTTCGTACAGCAGGTTCCGGGCGCGATTTTTGAGGTGGAGTTCAAGCACGGAAATTGAGATAAAGTTGTAATTTGTGGTTGCTGGAATTTTTATTGTGTATTTCAGTTTCTCTGTAAAAGCATTTTCAGAAATAAAAAAGAGCTCTCAAACTGGTTTTCCCCAAGAGTTGTAGGGGTTTTTTCCAAGGTCACAATGACAAAAAATCACTGTGTTATTTTCTGTGTGGCTGTCATAATTTTGCTGTGTTTTATTTTTGCAATTTCGGCAGTTGTGAAATCTCTAAATTTGCGTTTTCAAAAAATATTGTCATTTCCAGATTTTAGAATCTTTATCATGATTGGATTTAAAACTAAATGCATGGAGTGAGAAGGAAAACTGATAACCGGAGTGGGGGTTGAAATTTCTTCAATAAGAAGAAGCCCAAGCACTGTCAAAATATATGAAAGGGGAAATAAGGGCTCAAAGGATCCTTATAGAATCCATCAAAGATCCCCTCATACGTTATGTAGCAAAATTGGAAACACCAAAAGAAATTTTTGATAACCTAGTAGAGTTGTTCTTCATAAGCACTGTTGGAGAAGTCATATCATTGAGAACTAAGCTATACAAGATGAATATATCAAAAGAAGAAGGAATAGCCTCATACTTTATGAGGGTATCACAAATAAGAGACCAAATACAAGAGTTGGTGGAAATAATGTCCGATAAAGAAATTATCACTGTTGTGCTCAATGCACTACTATAGGAATGGGGCAAATTTGTATCAAGCATCTATGGAAAGAAGGAAGCCACCCTAGTGAACTATGGTCATTATGTAAGATTGAAGAAACTAGGTTGAAGGCAAAAAGTGATGTAGTTCAAGCATTTGCTGCCATGGCTAGGAGGAAAGCAAAGTTTAGGAAGTTTGGTCCTAAAAAAAATGATATGTCAAAGATCCAATGTTATGGTTGCCAGGAAAATGGGAATTTCAAGAGAGATTGTTCTAAATTCAAGAAGGAAAACAAGAAAAGGAAAGAAAGGAATGAAACCCATATCACCGAAGAAGTGGAAGAACCTGATGAGAAGAAATCCAAAAGGATAGATCTTTACTATTAAGGTTTTTCATATGCATAGCAAGGAGAAGTAGGAGGTGAAAAGACTTCTACCATGGCTGTCAAGATGAGAAGCATTGTAAACAGGATGCATCTTAGTAGAAGATGGCATCATATTAGAAGCATATGACTGAAGTCAAGAAAGAGCTCATGACATTATTATAGAAGCTTGAAAGGATAGCTGAAGTAAAAGTCTACATGGTTGTAGCAGCCATGATGATAGTAGCTCATACCGAAGTAGTAATGTATAGTTGGAAGAAAGTCATCTAGCATAGAAAGAAATCATCATACATCATCAATAGGAAGGAGCATTTGCAGGGAGAGAATAATCAAGATCCTCCATTGGAATCTTCATTAGAAGGTTCACCTCTACTTGAAAGAAGCAAGTGTCTCAATGATGGTCTACATTCCACCTTGTGTGGGATCCTTTGTTTAGAAGGATGATGGTATGATGACATAGGAGTGCAACATGGTTGAAGTTTTCAAGCAAGAAAAGGAAGTTGTCAAAGGAAGTCTAGATGACCAAAAGGAGAAAAGAGGTATGTATGTATTTGATAGATTAAGTCATGTCATCATATAGTTGTGATAGCATGGTTTGTGAAAATTTGGGAGACCCAAATTTCTATTGCAACAACTGATTAAGTTTCTTCTATATTTAAAATAATTGAACAAATTATTTACGGTGTTCTACAACAAATATCGAAACCAATACACTGCAGCCTTCACTAATTAAATTGTATGCGGAAACAAGAACTGAGCAAGAAGAAATATACAACACACAATGGACACTGTTGTTTTTGGACAAATGTCCCTGAAAAAACCCAATGGGGGAAAACCGCTGCAACAGCTTAGGATTTGTATTATTATGCAGTAGTTTCCAAATACAATCTTTCGATGCCTTACTGGCTATTCAATACAGAGAATTTGACTGACAGAGAGATGAGTGAGATATACCTCACACTATCATTAGCGATCCAATATTGATCCAGCCACTGAATGGCTAGCCCCTAGCTGCCTCGGCGCAGTTTCTACGCAATCACTGCGTTGCTCTGCGTCATTGCTTATGGCTGATCAATTTGCCTATGGATGTTCGACTTTCTGCCCTTTCGGTGTCACACTCGAGCGTATGGTTCTAGAACTCGACTCTCCAACAAATTTCAAATCTCTTCTCAAGCTCTGCGCTGCCTCAACGTCGCTTTGCATTGCCCAGCGTGGCTCTGTGCTGCCTCTTCTGAATCTCTCTCTGCCTCGCTGATCAATCAACGACCCAAATTAGATTATAATCAATGGCTCAGATCATTTGAGCTTGATCATTGTCTTTTTCTAGAAGTTTCACCCCCAACTTGATTAATACCCTTTAATTATTTTAATTTCCTAAGTTTAGACTTGGGCATCCATTAAAAATAATTAATTATTTTAATAAAACCTTCTCCATGCGGAATTTCCCAAAACGATTTTTGGTTATTCTGGAATACATGTGTCCTAGCCTCCTTGCAAATTTTGAGGCTTAGAGCACATCTGATGCTACCAGAAATCAACACTCCCTCTTAGAGAGAAATGTGCTCTAGTAATGCAACCTGCTGAAGCATCACCCTTCTTTGTAACATCTCCCTTTGCACTGTTGATGTTTGACATCACTACCCACCAACTACTGCGCAAATGTTGCATCCATGCTGCTGCTGGCCCTGCCATTGCCAACACTGCATCTGCACTGCAACCTTCTCCTACTACTGTTGTTGTTGCAACAACGGAAAAGCATCCAAAATATGGAACCAAAGGTGTTCAGTGTGATGCATCTGCTGCTGGAGTTTTGACTACTACTAGTCTATGCGTTGTCATTGAAGTCACTGCACTGCTGCTGACTCTGCTCTGTGTCAATTGCACTGCTGCCAACACTAACTCTACGCTGCTCAGACTTTGGTGCTCCTAGCCACTGCAACTGTCACTCCAACACTCCTCTGCACCAACTGACCCTAGTCCATCCTGCTACTGCTGATATGGCCTCTCGTAGCAAGGTATTAATCCAAGAGGTGGACTCAAGGATCTTGCCCATCTGCAGTTCTTTTGAACTATGGTACTAGATCACCCCACCTCTTCCCTGGAGGTATTTGGGCAATCATGCCGAACTCCTCTTCCTCGATCTTCGCAATTGCAGCCTGCAGATCATGTTTCTCTTCCTTGTCCTTCTTCTTGAGAGGACACCGCGTAGCATAGTGACCAAATTCACCACACCGAAAACATTTGATGTTGTTGCTGCTATCAAGTTTTCACTTGACTAAGTCTCGCCTCATCTCTTCTTGTTGAAGAGAAGTCCACATTCCCTCCCAATCCGGCAATCTCTCTCTACCCAGGATACTCACGACAAATACTTGCCATTCTTTTGAGATTGAATTTAGGGCCAACCTCACCATTTCTGTAGGCTGAGGTGTTGGTACTACAACTGCCAACTGATCTCGGACTTCCTGAAGCTTTGATAGGAACGAATCAATGCGTTCCCCTTTCTCCATCCTTGTAGATCATTCATGAGTAAATGTGATGTAAATTTAGAAACTTATAGTTTATGCATTGACAATTGACAATTTAAATTAGAATGTATCATATATGCTTTATGATTGCACATATTTCTTAAATGTCCTATTATATATATATATATATTGCGTTTCCCCATTTCCAAACTTTGAGGGGTCACATTTCGTACCTCTGCCCGTTTCGGAAACTTGTACCCATTTCCCTGTTTCGTGCAAATTAGGTTTGACTTAACCACCAAGGTCCAAGGGCTCAAATTTTCTTAAAATATCCATTTTTCCTTTGGTGGGGGACCTCCAAAAATTGACTTTCCTTTGACCCACGAATTTTTGATTATTTTCCACTTGGATAGAAATTAATTTCTCTATAATTGTTTTTTGACTCAAAATTAATTAATTTTCTGGCATAGGATTTTTATTTTATTTTGCTAGAAAAATTAATTAATTAACACTAGATGGGATTAATAATTTTTCCACCCTCGAATATTTTAACCATGGTGTTTAGATATGAGAGACCATGCACTAAAACATTTTTTACATCAAATTATTACAATACCAACGCTTGAAAGGGGAAAACACATCTAGACTCAGACCCTCAATAATATACTCAATTCTGCGACACAATATGATCTAGTATAGATCAAGTGTGCATGTAATAAAATTATTTACCCAAATGTGCTTAAATTATTCCCAAACACACTTTTGCAAAGACTTGATATAACATTAGGACTCCCCTAAGACTTCGTCAATGAATTCCACCCTAGCTTTGGGGCTTAAGCTGGAAAAAAAAACTCTGTCGATTATCCGTGTTTATCCATGTTGCACCTAGTGAATTCTTACCAAATAGTAGATGAATACAATCATTTGGGAGGATATTGATAGGCAATATGTACAGGTCACTTGGATAAACCCTTAAGGTGGGTTACGTCCGAAAATGGCCTTCTTTGTTGAGAACTTTGCGATGATTAAGGGAAGACTCATTATTCTTTCCATTTACATGCTTCACCATTTATGCACGCCCTTTGTATCGCCTTAGGACAATTTAGAGTTGGATCTCATAGACTGCAGAACGAGATGGACCGCTAGATAGATCATTTAAATAGGAGCTACCAACTATGTCATCTTTGAGAGATTGAGTCAGAGGAGCACCTCATCTTCCATTGCCCCATTCATCATGAGATCTGCGGGCGAGTTCATTGCCTGTTTAGGGGGATCTTGACCCTTCCCAGTTTCTTCTAGTACTCAAAGTATAGATGTTTAGCCCTTTACATGCAGGAGGCCCTCAGAAATTACCTACAATCTCCAACCTCCTCCTTGTTAGAAAATCATAAAGGCAAAAGAAAATTCTTATCTTTGATAATTAGTTGTGATGTTCTTAAATTCTTATTAACTTCTTTATGTCTTCTTTAACTTCTGATCATTAAGCAAATACCAAAACCATAAACATGAAGATCAAGGACACAAGATGTAGGCTCTCAACTAGGGCAAAACCACTCTTCTAGGGAAAATCCAAAAACTTCTTCTCTTCTTTTATGAACCAAATCAAATTGAGACAACCAAGACCCTAGACCAAGACAAATAGATCTCTTTCAATCCACCAAGTCAGCCTTGAAACTCTAGTCAATGATAACAAAAATTAAAGTCAAAGTCTCCACAATTAAGGTCTCAACCTTCCTTCTTCTTCTGAGATCTTCGACTTGCAGTGGATTAGACCTGCAATAACCCTAGCTCGCATAAGAGCAGATAGAAATTCACTTTCTTTTGCTTGGCAACTGTCATTTCTTTCTTTGCTATGAATCTCCTTGAAATAGGCTCCTTACACTTCCTTTTCGCATTAGAGATTTCATACTGCGTTCCTCTTTTTAGTTGTAGATGGAATCACCTTCTTTGGATAATCTGAAAGGTTGAGTTGCACTGCTTATATATAGTCATTGTAGCTTCCTTAAGGGCAGGCCGACTTGATGGAGAAGGGTTTACATGACCAATTACATAAAAATAATAATTCTTTCTTTAACACAATGAGCCCAAAAAAGGTCTTATACATTATGACTTAGAATTTGACTCAAGACACAAACCCTAGAGCACTCAATGGGTGCTTTTTTAGAAACAAAATAAATAAGCATGAAACCCATGCTAATAAATAATTTTTCTTTTATAAATAATTTTCTTTTTCTTTTCTTTTGACAAATACATTACATCATGATACAAATACAATTATGAAGACCGATACTAGTTACAGTTTTCAACACTCCCTCTTAACTAGGGAGGTATTCATAATTGTTCAATCAGTACAAGGTTGACCTCAATTTGAAATGTTCTTAAGAGTACAACAACATACACAATGCTTGGGATACCCTCACTGCCAAGGTATCCTCCCAACAGGGACTAAGGTGTCATCTAGGCATTTGCCACTATAGGTACCATCAGGCTACATCCCTAGTATCCATCCAACAAGATATAGATACCATCTAGGCCTCCCTGACACCAACCCTTACAAGGATCCAGGTATCACCACTAAACCAAACTTCCACACGATACCCTCCCTTTGGGATCTAGACATCAACTAATATCTCAATATTAACCATACCATGATGTCCTCCCAAGTACCATCATACATGCAATTTTTATGGTACTTCATCTCTTCTTCTCAACCAAATAAAAAATATCCACCAATCCGAGCATGCTCCTAAAATAAACTAACTTCTTGTTGGGAAGAGATTTCGTCAACACATTAACTACTTGTTTATTTGATGGCACGTACTGTAGCTTCACGACCCCTATCAATATCAAACTTCCAATGTATATGTTCTTGTATGCTAGCACAAAACTCCGGGGTCTTCAACTATTCTGATGTTGCTTAGGTCATCACAATGTCTAAACATATTTTCACGAAAGCTTTCTTCTTCAACTTCTCCAGCAACACCAAACTCAACCTCAACACTTTCCAAAACATCCAATTCTTGTTTACAACTTTATTAATCACGAATACAACTTACGAATAACCATCTATAGCGCTTTAGCCTTTTTTTGATCTCAATTATCCTCATGGCCTTCACATCATATTACCAATTATGGAGGAGATTCATTTTTCTTCAACCAAGATCTCTCTCAACTAGGGAGATATATACTTTACTTTATCCAATCTTCTCCTCAACTAGGGGACATGTTCATCAACTACTTTATTTTACCAGCCACACAAGCTCTTTCTTTTACATCATCACATCATCAGAGAACTTCGACCTTCCGAAACATCATTTGTTCATATAAAAACAAGATCATCTATCGATTATCAATCTAAAATTCAATGTAATCATGATTCTTACAGCTCCCTCTTTCCATCATGCTCAACATCATCATCAAGTTACCATCAAGTATGAAGTAGATAAGTATTTTCAATATCTTGAAGACTATGTGCCTGCAAATCTTATTAACAAGTACAACCAAGCACAAATATACAATAACATGAAGTTAATTTTATCAATATATGGTTAGCATGTCATTGCAATGGGAGCATCTAGGGTGATCAATACTTTGAATAAGAAATCGAACTTTAGATATCCAAAACCTAAACCTAGTTAGGTTTACAGTCAACAAGGGTTAAAGTTCTCATGCCCTAGACTTTCACAATAATTTTGCTAGGGTTTTTGTCACAAACTCTAGATACCATCAAAACTAAACCTAAATCAAGTTAGGGTACCAATCATAGCGAAAGCATTTTACATCTAGGGTTTCTAGAATCTTATATCAATCTTTACTAGGGTTTTGTTGTAAACCTTAGATATAATTATCAAAGATATATAACAACTCAACCAAGTTAGGGTTTCAATCATACGAAAGCATATACACATAGGGTTTCACTCCTAGGATTAACAATTACAAGGGTTTTGTTATAAACCCTAATTCATCAAACCCAAAAAATCTAGGGTTTCATCATATATCCAGGACATCAATAACAAATCCTAAAAGGCATGGTTTCATCACAACATTAACAAACCCTAAACATCAAAAGGCTAGTGTTTTATAGTGAACCCTAAAGGTTAGGGTTTTACCAAAGTAAACAAAAGATAAAGAGTATGGTAAGGGTTGATTTAATCTAGAGATTAATTGCGCTAACAAATAAGAATCTTTATGATTCAAAACCCTAGACATGAGAGAGTTAGTAATACAAAGCAAATTTCAAAATGATCGTACCTTTCAATGAAGAAGATCAACAACAAATCTTGTGGCCTTAAACATACCTTGAGTTGCTCCTTTTACAAACCTTGTAGGGTTTCCTTATTGAAGGGCTTCCTTTGAATCATGACAACATCTTCATGGTCCATTTTCATATGAGTCAACTTTTATTAGAGTGTCCAAGGATCCAACTTGATTTACCAAGTCACCATTCTTAATATATACCTGCAATATTTATTGACAAGCACAACCAAAATATACAAGTACAATAGCGTGATTATTATCTGGGGTTTCCATTACCTTTTAGAGAATGAATTCCTAGGGATTCGAGTTACAAAATCTTGACATCATTCAATTTTATTCTTGCCAAGAATTGCTATATATCTAGGACTACTTACAAACCCTAAACATTATGAGATAGGGTTGGAACAAGTGAATGAGGTTTTCATATGTACTATCTAAGGTTTACAATCCCTAGAACTTGCAAACCCTAGGATCATACAAGCAACTAAACCCTAAGACACTAGATTCTTAGCAAATGAACATGTTATACATTCCTCAAAAATTACATACCTCTGTCTTCTATTGAATTTATTGCTCTCCTTGCAAACTGAAGACATATTGTGAGATGATTGAGACATAAAGAACAAAACAATACTTACTTGACTTTGATAAGATCCTCAAAGCTTCTTTCACAAGCTGGTGCAAGACGTCTTCCCTCCTTGAGACAAAGATGTTAAGATTGCTCTTTCTTCAATGATAGGCTATGTACCGCATTCTTTCTTCATTGTCTTTTTCAAAATAGTCAAGCTAGGATACACTTTAAAGGACAATTCTACTGTTCCCTCTCAACTTCTTATAGGTCCTTGAATAGACGACTTCTTTTACTGCCATAGATCTTCAAGTGTGTACTGATATTTCCATTTTTGATGATGATGAGATCTTCAAGATATCTGGTACTATAGGCTTGCGTCAAAAGGACTTGACATAATTCGTGTGCTGATATAAAAGATTGTTGTAGAGTTCTTACTTCTCGGATTTCTGATATGACACTTATCTTATGCTCAGAATCCTTGATCAGGTGTTGGAGTGGTAATTCACATCATATAGCAAAGGCTGTTATTACACCATCTGTGCAAGGTAACTTCCAAGGTGATTGTCACATTTGGGTAATTGTCAAGTTTGTCTTATCATGGGGTTGCATCTGTCTATCCACTGCCATATAAGCCAACTGTACTATGTAGGCCGAACGCCACTATTGTGATAGCTATGTCAAGGTTAATTTCTTCATCGTGTTAGGACCATTCAAGAGGCCAAATATATCACTGTACAAGGAGCCAAATATGATACTGTGGAAGCACTTGAGCAGGCCAAAGATGTCACTGTCCAAAAAGGCTGAAATGTGTCACTGTAGTGGCTCAGAGGTAGATCAGTCAAGGTCACAAAGGTGAGCAAATCTCACTGTTCCTCCTTGGCCTTGAATTTCATTGAAGTAGCCCAGATTTCTCATTGTGTTTCAGAAGTTAGCCAACAGATATTGAGAGCCAAAGATCTTCAAGCTGCCTTTTATCCTTCTTCACCATAGCTCTGAGACCATGTTAGAAAATCATAAAGGCAGAAAGATTTTCCTATCTTTGATAATTACTTGTGATGTTCTTAAATTCTTATTAACTTCTGTTTGTCTTCTTTAACTTCGAATCATCTATCAAATACCAAAACCATAGACATGAAGATCAAGGACACAAGATATAGGCTTTCAGTGAGCGCAAGACCCCTCTTCTAGGGGAACACCCAAAAACTTTTTCTCTTCTTTTATGAACCAAATCAAATTGAGACAACCAAGACCCTAGACCAAGACAAATGACCTCTTTCAATCCATCAAGGCAGCCTCTTCAAACTCTAGTCAATAATAACAAAAATCAAAGTCAAAGTCTCGACAATTGAGGTCTCAGCCTTCCTTCTTCTGAGATCCTCCTGCAGTGGCCGGTCCTGCAATAAACCTGGCTCGCATAAATGCAGATAGAAATTCGCTTTCTTTTGCTTGGCAACTGTCACTTCTTTCTTTGCTATGAATCTTCTTGAAATAGGCTCCTTACACTTCCTTTTTGCATCAGATATTTTAGATTGAGTTCCTCTTTTTAGTTGTAGATCAAATCACCTTCTTTGGATAATCTGAAAGGTCGAGTTGCACTGCTTATATAGGCATTATAGCTTCCTTAATGGGGCTGACTTTAATCAATGAACGAATTGAATTGATTTACAATGAGCAGTGAAGCTCAATAAATAATACAACTGTATTTATAGAAAAGGCAGGTTGACTTGATGTACTTGAGGCCGACTTGATGGAGAAGGGTTTACATGACCAATTACATAAAAATAATAATTCTTTCTTTGACACAATGACCCCAAGAAGGGTCTTATACATCATGACTTAGACTTTGATTCAAGACACAAACCCTAGAGCACTCAATGGTGCTTTTTTAGAAACAAAATAAATAAGCATGAAACCCATGCTAGTAAATAATTTTTCTTTTATAAATAACTCTTTTCTTTTCTTTTCTTTTGACAAATACATTACGTCATGACACAAATACAATTATGAAGACTGATACTAGTTACATTTCTCGACACTCCTAGACCGGATCTTGCTTAGTGGATTACCTCCTTTATGGTGCTCCCATCAGCTAGGGGCACTAATAGATAGACTGATGATAACATTGCTTCTAGCTCCAGATCAATGTGGACCAGAAGGACCATTACCCCTCGCAAGAGACCTTAGAGACATTGTTGTACCAGATTCCTTACCAGTAGGTAGATCAGATCACCTAGACAGCAGTAACGACTTATAGCAGCTAGGAAATTGCATAGTAGAGGGTCCAGATCTTCCCCTAGCTCTTCTTTAGGGCATCATACTATCTTGAGTTGTCTTCATTCGACCTCAGATGTTAGGAGAGGTGGATCCATTGGATTGTGATCCAGTCCCTAAATCCTTTGCCTTTGCACCTCTCCCTCCCGTTGCACCTAGCTCTGAAGGTTTTCTCATGTTTTCGCATATAGACTTCGTGTTTCTTGTTTACTTCTTGTTCTTTATATAAGAGACTTTTTAGTACTCCTGCTTTGTATTGACATCATTGTTCTCAATAGTTCCATTGGATTACTTTTATGGTCATTTGTTGGACATTCATATAACTATCTTATCTATATGATGTTTTCCTAATCATTTTTACAGGATGAATTAGCCTTGAATATTTTGTCGATTCTAACAATTGAAAGTTTCATAAATGTTTTTGGATCAGGCTGGACTTCATTTACTGTTTGTGGAAAGTTGCGTCGCTTGATTAAAGTAGAGAAGGTAAGTAACCAATGGATGATAATATGATGATGGAGGTGGGGGTTCTATTGTTTGGAGATATCTTGACCTTCAGTGTGCATACTGTAAAATTTTTCTATGTTCATCATAAAAACTTTGTATGATGTTGTTTGACACCTATAATATAAATATTTGCAGGTTGGACATGCGGGAACTCTTGACCCGATGGCAACTGGTTTATTGATTGTTTGTGTCGGTAAAGCAACTAAACAATTGCAAAGGTATAGATCTACTTACACCGTTGACAAGAGGCCATCATTTCTTCCATTCAAACCACGTTAATTAGACAGTTCATGCAGCCCCATTTAAGCTTTGAAAGAGCATAATTTATAGAACTTTGTTCTCTGGTGGGAATAATTCTTATGGTAAGATTCACTATTGACACGAGTTACATCATGCAGTTGTAGATTACAAGCCATGTTTGTTCTTCTCATTAATCCTTAAACTACAGATGTATGATGCAACCATCAGAGAATAGACATCGCAGTGAGATAAAACGAGTTCTACCTTAACTATCGAGATTCATGTTTTAATCAATAAATTATCATAAGATGAAATTCATGTTTAGAATCCTATAGTGGATAATGCATTGATTAGCAAACTAGAAACTACAGAAACCTCATTCAACTAGCACTGGGGCAAAAGATCACAAGTGCTATAAAAATCTGAATAGATGATCCTTAGCTTTGCTTCAACTGATAAGTATCTCCACCCAAATAATGGGAAATACTTAACCGACAAGATGCTAATAAGATAAACTTGAATTTGGTGATAATAAGGTAAGCATCAGTTTTCAATTTCAAAGGATTATGATAGATATTACAGACTAGGCAAGGTGAGGAAAAAGGTACATAAAACTAATTAAACCAATGGAAACCAGAGAGGGCATATAATTTAGCCTATCCGTCCATCCATCTATCTAATATTAGGGCCGTTAACTCTACTAAGTAGGCCTATCAAGCCTTCATTTTATCTTCTGAGGGAAATAGGTGGAGACCACCACTGCATAAATGTATCTAGCGGTCCATTTTCCCAGCCCCACCTTCAGTTTGAAGCTTGCTTCCCAGCCTCCTTTATGCTTCCTCAGTGGTTCTTGAGTGACGGTGCTTCTAGCTTCATTTCTGAGATAGCTTGTAGTAAATGAAGTTTTTTTACTTGTTAATTAATCCAATAGTCCTTTATTGTTCTCAGATTATGAGACATAGTTTAGGTCTCGTTACCACAAAATTTAGCAGGCTTTGGAGAGGGAAACCCTACAATACAAGAGCTAGACAAAATGCTAACAATGGGGTAGAGGACATGTTACCGCTCAAACTAGTAGGGGGTCCTAGAGGGGCACTTGCTAGGTCAAGAGCAACAATGAAGCTAAAGCCCACTATCACCACAGCTAAAGTTTCCTACTCTTTACGGAATTTCATCGATGGGAGGAGACTTGATATAGAGAGAATGACTTATGAAGTGGATGTGTAGTGATCTCGATGACCCGTTCTTAGGAGAGACTCAAGAATGAGACTTGCTTGCTTTTTAAGCAATGTGCAAAGTTCTATATGATGGGTGAATAAGGATTTGAGGGCTTGGCTTAGGGAATGGGACTAGCAAAGGAGCTTCCTAAACACTAAAATCCTTGTGGAACTTGGTTTCCCAAGTGGATTTTGAAGAGTTGACTTTGACAAGATATGGGACCACACAGGACCAAGTGGACCCAGGTTAGGTCAAGGGGAGGGAGTTTAGCAACCAATGATGATTTTGACCTAAACCAAGAAAAGAAGGGGATCGAAGAAAGAATCTTTACTTAAAGGTGCAAAATGATCCCAATGAGGAACTAGCCTAGGGAAACTTAGGGCAACAACTAATCTCGAGGCTAGGGCTTAGGATATCTCACAACCCCATCGTCGGAATCCCCTCAAATTTGGAGGAGGCCTAGAAGACACACCAATGCGGTAGAGGCCAAGAGATCGAAGTTTTTCTATAGATTGTTTGTCGGGAAAATGATGCCCTAAGAGCCCTAATGTGGCTAGACCTAGAATAAAGAATTAGAGGTGAAGAAAAATGATTCTTTAAGTGATCACCTTATGGTAAACCAGGGCCTAATCCTTTGGGGAGATTGGAGTCAAGAAAAATATGAAAATGGACTTCGTTTCTATGTCAAGGAGGCTTCAAGGACAACTTCGCTTGTCATTAGGGCAAAGGAGAGTGACCTTAAAAGCTTTTACACTTTGTTTTGCAAGGTGAGATGGCTTGTCAAGGTAAATTCAATCATAGAGTTATCCCTAGGGGAATTTGTTCAACATACATGGCCCATAGATAGAGAGATGCTACATAGAAACATAATTCCACAGTTTCACAATAAATGCATGCAACAATTAGCCCTAATATAGTGAAAATCTCATTATCAATGCATGTGACAAAGTAAAAGAAGAAATAAAAATAAATTTGTACTTACATGTAAGAGAATATATCGAACCATTGATAGACTTGCCAATTGAGAAGCTCCAAGATAACAAACGATAATCCAAATATCAAAATTCATCCATGTTCCAAAATTTTATCCACCAAGAAGGAATAGCGGAAATATCTAGAGAGATACAAGTCCAAACCAAGTGATGATGACAAATGAACTCATCATTTGTATTTATACACTACTAATGAGTTCGATTTAGCTACTTGGGCCTACATTAGACCCTAAAATAAAAATAATGTGCAAATAACTAACTTTTGGTGACATGCCCACCAAAACAAGCTCATAAACAAAATAACGAACCTCTCAAGAGGTTGAATGATCAATAATACATGTTGTTGGGCCTTTCAAGAAGCTTGATGAAGTCCATAAGTGCCATAATGATGAATAGGACTCTCAAAAGTAATGGACAAGGGGTTGGCCCCTTGTTCTCCACATAATAAACTTGTGGTGCTCCCAATGGGTGTGAGGGCACACAAGTGACCTCATGGGTGTCCAAGTAAGTCGAAGATGCCTGTAGACCATCTATAAGCACTCAAATGATGGTGTAAGTGATGCCACATCAGCATACAAGTCTTGAGCATCTCCTAAGTGCATGGTACAACTATGGGGATGACTGGGCAAAGGTGAAGCAGCCGCATCTTCCTTGTCCAATAGGTGAATCTCAAGCAATCTCTGAGCATCCCTGGGGATCCATGGAATGTTGTCTATTACTGTGGAGGCCCATGGCTCTCAACACACACCCTACATGTGCCAATGTAGTTGTTTGGAGGGTTAGGACCCCGTATAGGGAGACCAAACCCAAAATGGAGACCATCTGCAATCCTGCATAAGATCCAATGCGTCCCCTAGCCTCCCAGTACAACAAGTCATCAAAGGAAATCGAGTAAAAGAGCTTACCAATCATGGACAACAGGTGGGTACTTCATTATGACATGCCCTTCCATAGTGGGCTTTGGCATGTGCTATTGTCTCTAAGGTCCAAATGGGGTTAATCAAGTGTCCTATAAGGTGGTTTCTACTTTTAAAGGGGATTGTATGTCCAAGGTACATCCTTTAAAGGGTGGTGGCATGTGATAAAGAGATGAATGGAGTAGGGAATGAAAGGGGCAACCTTGGGCCATATGCTGGGGTACAAGGGTAGCTAATAAAATGAAAGCCCACACTTTGGTAGATAGTGTATAGGAGGGAGAAATTGTGGTACATGAGATGTCCCAACCTTGATTTTTCCATCCTTCTTTATATGCCTTTTGCATTTTATGATTTTTCTTTAATTAACTGTTTGGGGCTCAAGGGATAAGAGCATGATGTGTAAGATATAGCAGTGAATACCCGTTTTAAGGTAAGGCGGTTCATTGCTTACTAGGGGTTGGGACAATCATGGGTTCTTGAATGATAAAGAAGGCTCGTCTAGGGCCTATAGGAACCAGGGTGATGGCCATGATGGTGTGGTGGAGCTCATGTATTGGATTTTGCCCACGTGCTAAATGTGTTTGTCCCGACTATGTTTTGCTTTTTGTGGTACATCTTCCTGTTGAATGTGGTCAATTATGCTTTTACTTTTCTTTTTAGCTGCATCAACCTCCGGGGCATCATTCTAGGCCCGACCCAGGGTGTGGGCAAAGGGAAGGGGGAAACTAACCCTATGTGGACCCAGGTGCGTGAAATGGTCAATGGGGTTATAATGAGTGGAAAGGGGAGTGATATATGTGGATGAGGGAACGAGACCACGCAACCAAAATCAAGGTTTCCCATGTAGTACCATCCCTAAAGCCTAAAGGTCAGTAAAAGAGATCCACGAGACTAAGGTCAAAGTTTAACATCCAAATGAGGTCTAGGGGACAAGAGCACTGACCTAGCCCACTCTTTCCGCCGAATCCCCCTATTAATCCATGCCCAGAAATATCTATGATAAGCAAACTACAATACTCAATTACCAAATGACAACGGATACCTTTAGGTTTGGAAGTCCCACCTTCAAACATACGATCGTAATAGATGGGTGAGGGACCACATGGCTGGCTCAGGTGGCAGAAAAATGGCACAACGTGCTAGTTGGTGGCTGCAAGGGGCTGCTGGGTCAGGACCATCTTGGAGATTTTTTTCCTAGGGATATCACCCACAAAATGGTGGGTAACATCTAGCTCCAACTGGGACATGATCTCTCGAAGAAGTGGAGTAAGCTACTGGAATGGGAGGTCACGAGAACTCCAACAATCTCTCGGTTACCTAGACCTATTACCTGCACATACAATAGATGTAAAACACGGGGCAACATGCTTTCGCGGCATCTCATGATTGCACATGCTTGGATTAGACCCATAAAATTGAATCATAGAATTAAACTTTCAAATGCGGTTTTAAAATCTAAATGCAACTAATCTATCATGAGAAATATCATATGACATTAGTTCTAATGCAAAATCAACATGTAATGCATCCTACTCTACCATGCATGTTGTACAATGTCCAGTCTCAAAGAAAGGGGTGATACAACTTAACTTGACGAGCTAAAGTTCATTGTTGAGTCTAGCAATGTAATAATAGTCCTCCCCGACTTTTCCATGCATCTCGATAGGCATTGGGTCTTTATCATAACTTGACGAGCTAAAGTTCGTTGTTGAGTCTAGCAATGTAATAATAGTCCTCCCCACTTTTCCATGCATCTCGACAGGCATTGGGTCTTTATCAACCAAGACCAAGTCCTGACCTTATATTTCTTTTTCGGCTTCCACTTTTTACTCGTCTTGGGATTTCGTCATTTGAGAATGCAAACTTCTTGAGATGGGAGAATAGGAGAAGGCTTCTCGATTTCATGTGTTTCATAGTATGGGATTAGTCCAGGCTTGATCACATGGGAAAGGTAGGTAGGCTCTCTATAGAGGACAAAAGGGGTACCATCGGTTTCTGGGATAGTGGCATATGACAAGTCCATTTGGAGATGGCCTCCAATTGTGGCTCCCCACTTCCTAGATAAGAGCATCCCCCATACATCAGGGGTATCTATGACCACAATGTCCATGAGAAGAGATATATCAGGGTTCCTAGCCAAAGAGACTTTTAGGTCTTTTATGAGACCTTCCAGTTCTATGGGCTTAGAGTTAAAGCCACATACCTTTTTGTATCGACGAGTGATGTTGAGACCCAATTGCTTCATAACTTTTAAAGGCATGATGTTTGCTGAAGCCCCTAAGTCTAACATACAATTGTGTAAGCAGAGGTCATCGATAGCCAAAGTGAGCATAAATGGTTCATACCCAGGGTTTCTGTCAAGAATATGAATGTTTTGTAAGTCTTTGGGCAATTCTTCTTCCTGAATATCTAGGGACTTCTTGATTTGTTGTTGTTGCTCATGAATTTTTGCAATTTCTTTCAAAGGAACAAGTATGGTTATTTTCCCTTTGGCAGCCCATACATCAATGTCAAGACTAGTCTCTTTTCCCTTCTCTTTCTTCTTGATGTTTTCTCTCCTTGGAGGATCCTCTTTTGAATTGGCTTTGGTTGGGGAATCCTTTTTGGGAGGAATTTTAGGGAGAGACTCCTTGGGAGGGGCTTGCTTGGGCAATGAGTCTTCTTTAGATGGTTCCTTAGAGGTTGTAGGGTCTTTGCTATTTTCCTTTCATGAATATTGGACCCCTTTGAACCTTCCCTTGCCATTAATATTAAGAATCGATTCCTCCTTTTTTTCCTTCAGGTTGACCTCTCTAATGGGAGGGTGCGTGTATGAGCCTCCCAACAAAATGTTGAAAATGTCAGATTGCACAAGGTTAGCTTGCTCATCTATTTCTTCATCGTCACTTTCCTCCTCTTCACTTTACGAGTCGTGCTCGACTGCATTAGTTGGAGCCAAAGTGTTTGGGATTTGGGATGAGCTTGGCCTATCTTCTTCATTTTGCTTTTTGGAAAAGGGTTTTCCTTTTGGAATATAACTGGATTTTTGGGCCCTTTCCAAGGCAATGATTTTATTCATGATAACCCTGTCACGTGAGTTGACTTCTTCACTAAAATTCTCCATTTTCTTGAGGATGGCCAGGAGGGTTTCTTCATGTCGATCTTTAGATTTCTCCTTCTTGACCTTGAGTTTAGCTCTAGGGTGGTCAGTGACATCCACTTTCGAGATTCATAAGTTTTCCTCAACTTCCATTGCTATCTCTTTGGCTTCGGTCAATGTCTTGCCCCTTAATGCATAGGTCAAGTGGCGACCCACATCTTTTATGAATTTGTTGAGGATGTTAGCTTCAGAGGGTTTCAAATGATCAGGGATATCCTTGGCTACCCTATCAAATTTTTGAATGAATTCCCTTATGTCTTTTCTTCCCTTACTTATTTGATAGAATTTTTCAATGTTAAAGGTTCCTTGGGCATTACATGACCATCTCTTCATGGATAGGTTCTCAAAGTCATCAGAGTCTTCTATGCATGTTGTGGGAAGACTAAGGTACCATTCTCTTGCTTGTCCTTCAAGCGATAGAGCAAAAAGCATCATGAGCCTATCTTCATTGAAGATCATCCTAGGGGACATCTGCCAGTAGAATTCTTCAACAAAGTCACAAGTAGTCTAAGTAGCATTCCCTTTGAACTTGGGTAACCATCGGTTAAACTCTATAGGTAATGGTTTGGGATCATCACTCAATTTCAAAGTGACAAAGACACTAACCAAGTGTCTTTCACTTTTGGTCATCTTGGGTTGGTCTTGTTTTGGGTCAGTGTTAGAACTAGGTGCCATCTTTGGGGGAAGGGTCACTAACCTTTTGAAATTGAGGGAGGAGCAGTCCCAACGGGTGATGGGGCTCTTTCCTTCTTTTTTGTAGCAGCCCTAGTTTCGGGAGGCATGTTGTCACTTTCAAGTAAACTAGGGGTTTTAAGAATGAGTGGAGTCGCCAGAGGAATACTTGAATTGTCGTTAATGAATCAATTCCTCAATGATTCACTTGGGAGGTAGACTTGCTTCCTCCTCGAGAATGGCGCCAAAATTTTACAACTCAGACTAGCAGGGGGTTCGAGAGGGGCACTTGCTAGGTCAAGAGCAACAATGAAGCTAAAGCTCACTGTCACCAAAACTAAAGCTTCTTGCTCTTTACAGATTTTCACCGATGGGAGGAGACCCAATATATAGAGAATCACTTATGAAGAATAGATCAACTAAGATGGATGTGTAGTGATCTCAGTGACCCTTTCCTAGGAGAGACTCAAGAATGGAACTTTCTTGCCTTTTAAGTAATGTGCAAAGTTCTTTAGGATGGGGGAATAAGGATTTGATGACTTGGCTTGGGAATGGGACTTGCAAAGGAGGTTCCTAAACCCTAAAATCCTTGTGGAGCTTGGTTTCCCAAGTGGCTTTTGAAGAGTTGACTTTGATAAGATATGTGACCACACGTGACCAAGTGGACCCAGGTCAGGTCAAGGGTAGTGATTTTAGCAACCAATGATGATTTTGACCTAAACCTGGAAAAGAAGGGGATCAAAGAAAGAATATTTACTTCAAGGTGTAAAATGATCCCAATGAGGAGCTAGCCTAGGGAAACTTAGGGCAAAAACCAATCTCGAGGCTAGGGCTTGGGATATCTCACAACCCCACTGTCGGAAGTTCCTCAAATTTGGAGGAGGCCTAGGAGAGACACTCTTAAAAGTTCTAACACGAAATTCTACTGCAGTCACATAATTACACAGAGAAAATAACAGTGATATACAAGCACAAGAATCAATCACATCAACACAATTGTTTTTGGACAATTGTCCTCAGAAAAACCCAATGTGGGAAAACGGTGCAGCAGATGAGGGTTTATTTATTAATCTTCAACGACAATCGCTTTACAAGGAATGATTCTATAGAAAAACTGAGACAATTATGAGAGAAACACCTGAGACAAAGTTTCTACTCCTCCTGGAGAAGTTCTGACACCCTGGAGACCCTTCTCCCACTTATGCGTCGCTCTACGTCAACCTGCGTGAGGACTACGTCTCCAATGGTGTTGTCTCCATGCTCTTCCCTCTGCGATGTCTCTCGAATGCCCTGCATCACCTCCTCCTTAGTCTCTGAGTGCTGTTGATGCCCTCCTCTTCTTTCACCTTGTAACTCTCCCTTTGAAATTGAACTCCTCCTTGAGAATCGATTTCCCTCGGGTTACTGAGTATTTGCCCGGTGTGTCTCCAAATGACTTTCAAGTCTTCTCTTATACTTTTCCTGTTGATGAATCAACGACCGACACTAAGTCCCTAATCAATGGCTAAGATTAAAACAGACTTGATCCTCATCTCATAGAAGCTTCTCACCCATATCTTTATTAATACCCATTAATATTTTTATTTTCCTAAGTTTAGACTTAGGAACCCCTTAAAAATATTATTTATTTTAATAACTCCCTAGGTCTTGGAGATCTCATGTGTTCTAGCCCCTCCACAAAATTTCGGAGCTAGAGCACATCCGATGCTACCCAAAATCAACTCTCCCTCTTAGCGAGGAATGTGCTGTAGCATTACTTCCCAACATAAGCATCACACTGATCCACGACATCGATCCTCTGCGCTGTTGATGCTCGGCCTACTGGCCCTCATCCACTGTGCTGCTGCAACCTGTACTACTGCCCATGACACTTTAATTGTCACTGCTACATCTGTACTGCAACTCCCTCTGAATATGCTGCATCATGTTGCCCATAACACTGCCACTTCTAACTGGTACACTGCAACTCCTTATGCTATCCTCTTCTGCTATTGAAACAGATTCTTCATATCCCCATATTCTCCCTGAAGGAAACAAACTTTGTTCTTCTTAGGGCCTTGGGGAGAATTTCTGCCACCTGTTCTTTCGTT
The DNA here is from genome assembly GCA_000404065.3 of Pinus taeda. Lineage (NCBI taxonomy): Eukaryota > Viridiplantae > Streptophyta > Pinopsida > Pinales > Pinaceae > Pinus > Pinus taeda. The sequence continues at coordinate 53,459 of APFE031030244.1, forward strand.
GGGGTGTACCTGAACTGTACTGCCCCTCATTGGACATAGCCTCTGATAAAGTGACACCTGATATCAATGTGCTTCGACTGATCATGAAAGATTGGATTCTCAGAGAGTTTGATGCAACTCTGATTATCACACAAAATACTGGTCACTTCCATCTTTCTCCTGAACAGATTCACAAGCAATTTCCTACGCCATATGGCTTCGCATGAAGCTGGGCTAGCTGCCATATATTCAACTTCAGCTGAGCTCAGAGCCACGGATTTCTATTTCCTACTACACCAGGAGGTCGCTCTTGATCCAATGCTAAAACAATACCCAGTGGTACTTTTCCGATCCATTGAACTTCCAGCCCAATCAGTGTCAGTGAACCCACTCACCTTGATGTCATTGCCTTGGGTGTACATTAGTCCATACTCCGCTGTTCCTCGCATGTATATGAAAACATGCTTGGCTGCTGCCCAGTGCGCCCTCTTTGGTTCTACCATGAACTAACTGAGGGTGTTGACAGCGTAACAAATGTCCGGCCTGGTATTGACTAGATACATCAGGGACCCTATGAGCTGCCTGTACAAGCTGGGATCGACTTCTTTATCTTCAGATGCATCAATCTTCTTCCAGTTGGTGATCATTGGAGTAGCCATAGGTCTACAGTCTTGCATTCTGAACCTTTTCAAAATCTCTGTAGCGTATCTCCCTTGTCTAAGGAAAATTTCACCCTGCTGCTACCAAACTTCCAACCCTAAGAAATAATGCATCCATCCCAAATCCTTCATGTCAAATTCTATGGCTAGGCTCTCCTTGCAGTCTTCGATGAGCTTGGATGATCCTGTCAGAAAGAGTTCATCCACATATAAAACCAGGATTAGAGGCTCATTCTCTACAACTAGATAGTAGAGGTTAGGATCTACGTCACTCTTGACGAATCCCATCTTCTGCAAATAGCCATCAATTCGACCGTACCATGCTCTAGGTGCCTGTTTAAGCCCATACAGAGCTTTCTTCAATCTGCATACATGAGATTTCTTCTCATGTGTCTCAAAACCTTCTGGTTGTTCAATGTATACTTCTTCTTCTATCACACCATTCAAGAATGTCGTCTTGACATCCATCTGGTGAATCTCCCACCCCATTTGAGTTGCAAGGGATATCATGGATCTATTAGAAGTATACCTGGCTACTGGGGTGAAGGTTTCTTCGTAGTCTATCCCTTCCTTCTGAGCAAACCCCTTAGCCACAAACCTGGCTTTGTATTTTTCTACACTGCCATCTGCAGCGTATTTGACTTTGTAGAGCCATCTTGACCCTACAACTGACCTGTCCAGAGGCCTAGGTACTACTTCCCAGACATCATTGACCATCATGGAATTATATTCCTCTACCATAGCATCTACCCATACTTGATGCTGAATGACCTCCTGAAAATTGGAGGGTTCTCCAACCTGAGCCACCAAGGCTTGGTATATGTTTCGCTGTCTACGCTCCCTTTTCTCGTTATTGGGCGCTCCGACAAAATCCTCTGCGTCTTGTAGTATCTGTCGAAGTTCCCGACTTGTTCTACAACTGGTAGTGTGTATATCTACCTGCTCCTCTTCCTGAGGCTCCACCTAGTGCTAGTTTCTATTGGTTGAAGTGGCTGGACCAACGGATCAGCCTTTGAGTGTTCTTCGGAAGGCATTTCTCGAGATTTTCTGAAAGCTTTGTCCTCAATGAACTTTAGCAGTTATCCACTCTCCCTCTCAAAATTTTCCTTCACCTCCTCCCACCATAGACTGTATCCTTACAAGAAACAAAGTCAAAGAAGCAAGCATTACCTCAGAGCAGCCAAAAAAAGCTGGTAGGAAATCGAACAAAGAAATAAGAGATGAAACAACAGCCAAAGAAATGGCCACAGGTACTCAACAACCGATGGATTCTTTTCTGGCCAAACAAAGAGGAAGTGTGGAGAAGACAAAGGAGAAGAGTGGGGCGCACCAAAAAGCAAGTAATGATTTTGGTCTCTTGGAACAGCAGGGGCTTGGGCTCCTCTCTAAAATCCAACGCAGCCCGAGATATCATTAGTCAAGAACAGCCAGATATCTTTTTGATCCCAGAGACCAAAATGTCAAATCAAGATTTTCAAAAATTCATTAAAAAACTCAGAAGCTCTGAAGGAGCATTGTCAGATTCATTGGGGGCCTCAGGAGGAATAGGTACAATGTGGAACAAGAGAAAATGGGATCTCATCAGTCAAAAATCAACTCACTGGTGGGTTAGAACTGATCTCAAAAACAAAAACACAAATGAAAAATTTACAGTATTAAATATTTATGCCCCAAATCATTACAGGGACAAAGCCTATTGTTGGGACTCTGTTAAATCAGAGATGCAAGGAAGCCAACGAAGTAAAATGGTCATGGGAGGCGACTTGAATCTAATAAGGAACATTGAAGAAAAGATGGGAGGAAAATACTTCAGTGACCCATCGAGAGTTGCTCTGGAAGAAATAATAGAAGCTCATAAACTCATTGATATACCGCCATGTAATGGAAAATTTACATGGAGCAACAAAAGAGTGGGAACTCATAACATCAAAGAACGACTAGACAGGATCCTAATTCATGAAAGTATAGCAGCAAAATTCTCATCCATAAAAAGCAAGATTGTACATGCCACAGCTTCAGACCACAAACCTGTGGTTTTGAAACTTGACAGAATAGAAAATTTTGGGCCAATTCCATTCAAATACAACAGAAATTGGGACAGCAAGGAGGACTTCAGAAAGATCATCAAAGACAGTTGGGAGAGGGAAGTTATTGGATCCCCTCACTTTGTTTGGGAATCCAAATTAAAAAACATATGAACAACAATAAAAAAATGGGCAAAAGAGAATGCAATAACAGAGAAAAACAAAAAAATTGAGTTGCAAAGAAAATTGGAAAAATGGAACCAGGAAAAGGAAAGCCAACAAATTTCAGAGGAAGAGCAAGTTTAGGAGAAAGACATTTTCATGGAATTATACAGGCAGAACAGAATTGAGGAGGAAGAGCTGAGACAAAAATCGAGATGCCTCTGGCTCAAAGCGGGAGACAAAAACACTTCTTTTTTCCATAACAATCTCAAGCACAGAAGAGCTGGCAATCAAATAGACAAAATCCTTGCTGAGGGGAAAGAATTAAGAGAGTAAGAGGAAATCAAAGAAGTAGCCCATAACCACTTTAAATCCCTCTTTACTGCTAACGTCCAGCCTATGGACAACGTGGATTTTCTACTTCCTGTGGACTGCAAAATCAGTGGGCAGCAAAACAATGACTTGGAAAACGAGGTTTCTGAGGAAGAAGTTAGAGAAGCTACGTGGAGTATGCAGCCGGACAAGGCTCCCGGGCCAGATGGCTTCACCATTGCCTTTTACAGGGCTCACTGGGACATAATAAAGAAAGATCTTATCAGGATGGTTAAAAATGTTTTCAAAAAAATCAAGATGGGAGAAAACACAAAATCTTCCCATCTGGCTCTCATCCCTAAAGAGTCAAACCCTCTCTCTTTTGACCGTTACAGACCCATCTCTCTTTGCAATGTCTCCTATAAAATTGTCACCAAACTCCTGGCAAACAGGTTGAAAAAGCTCTTGCCCACTCTCATCTTAGAGAATCAAGGAGGATTTGTCCCTAAAAGGCAGATAACAAACAATGTTATTTTGGTGCAAGAGGCCATCCACGACAGTTTACAAAGAAAAGAAAAAGGTATGGTCATCAAACTTGACATGGAAAACACCTTTGATAGGGTTAGCCATCAATTTCTTGTGGCTGTTCTTCAGAAGTTTGGAATTTCTAACAAATTTATCAACATCATAATGGAATGCATTTCTAATCCGTGGATTGCCCCTCTGATCAACGAAAGGCCCAGTCGCTATTTTCGAAGCTCCAGAGGTTCAAGACAAGGTTGCCCTCTTTCCCCCTTCCTTTTCATCATCACGGCGGAAACTCTAAGCATACATCTGGAAAACCAAAAGAAAAAAAGGGAGATAACTGGCATAAGCATAGCGAGGGGAATAAAAGAAATCAATCACTCTCTCTTTGCTGACGACACTCGTCTAATTGGAGGTGCCTCAAGCTTAATAGCTAGGAGATTCAAGAAAATCCTTGATTCTTTCCTGGCTGTTTCAGGGGGCCAGATTAATAATAAAAAATGCAGAATATATACTTGGAATGTCTTGCCTCAAGTAATGCAAAGGATCACTCAAATCATGGAAATCCCGATCCAAAAGAACTGGAGCCACTTCTTCCACCTTGGTCTTCCGCTTGCTAAAGAAGTGCTCAAGTCCGAGACTTGGAACAAGCAAATAGAAAAAATGAAAGGGAGCCTTCAAAGCTGGGGGCTAATGTGGTTAAACCTAGCGGGCAGGACCATCCTCATTACAGCTCTCCTCTCAGCCCTTCCCATCTATCAGTATGCTGTTATTCTGGCTCCAGCTAGCATTCATAAACAAATGGAGCTAATCATGAGAGACTTTCTCTGGCAGGGAGGGAAACAAGACACAAAAAATTTAGTTGGTTCGATGGGAGTAGGTGATCCTCCCCTTTGATAAAGGAGGCATATCTATTAAGATCCCAAGGTTAACAAAGCAATGGACTTTAAACTTGGGTGGAGAATGCTCGTGGAAAAAGGCAGCTGGTGGGTCGAGGCTCTCTTCAAGAAATACCTCAATGGACGACATTCAAAGATCCTCTCTGATCTAATTGCGGAAAGACCATGCACTCAAGCATGGAGACTCATCAAAAAGGTTATTCCACAAATAAAAGATCATATTTCAAGGATTCCTAGAAAGGGAAAAGATATAAATCTATGGATAGATAGAATAATGGGAGCAGAGCCAAAAAGCCAACTTCAGCAATATAGACCCCTGAAAATTTGGATGGAGGCAAAAAGACTAAATTCCCTCCATGACATTTCTGTCTGGGATCAAAACTGTTGGTCCGCCTGGAAGGACCTCCATCTTCCAAATCACTTAAAAAATCAGTGGGCTGAACTGAAAATTATGTTGACTGGAGCTGCCCCAACTAACAAATTCTCCCAAGACAACTTTGTATGGGATCCTAGCGGAGGAAAGTTTACAGTGAAAGATGGGTATCAACTTCTTCAATCAAACAACAACCATGAAAACTGGAACCTCCGATCAGCAATTTGGAAGAATGAATGCCTTCCAATAATAAATTTTTTTGCTTGGACCCTCTTGAAGGGCAAAATTCTCATTGCTGAAAATCTCAAGAAAAAGGGGATCCAAGGGCCATTCATGTGCTGTTTATGCCGCAATGAGGAGGAGAGCAGCCAACCTTTATTCCTAGAATGCACCTTTGCTAAGCATTGTTGGCGTCAAATCACAAGTCCTTTAAGACCACCTATGGAAAACTTTGAACAGCTCTCAACTCTAAATAGAAATTGGGGAAAGGATACCCATATACAAAAAAGGTAAATCCACAATTATGAGAATCTGGAAATGCATTCCTTCTGTCTTGTGCTGGCAAATTTGGCTTTCTAGAAATAGTTGCATCTTCAAAAACCAAAAACCAAATACAACACCCATTTCGGCCAAAACTTTGGGGCTTGTGGCAGAAATGATCAACGCTAACTCAGTACATAAAAACGACCATACCAACTGGCAGAAAGATGAAGAAGAATGGTTCAACAAATTCCCACTGGTATACTCAACGAATAAACAAGTGGCAACCAATTCAGGGAAAAGAAGAAAAGATTGGAAACTCCGGGGAACCCAAACTGAAATAGAACAGTGGATTCTAGATCAAAATACTTTCACATTACAGTTCGATGGTGCCTCTAAAAACAAGCCCAACAAAGCTAGAGCAGGGGGCTTTATATCTGATCAAGAGGGGAAAGCTATGATTACTTATGAATGGGGACTGGGCAATACGAAAAATAACAAAGCAGAGGCCTATAGTCTACTCCTGGGCACTTGTATTCTCAAAAAACTTCAAGTAAAAAACCCAGTTATAATAGGCGATTCAACAATAATAATTGCATCGCTGGAATCAGGGGGAAATTTCAAAAACCAGGCCCTCAATAGAATCAAGCAAAGGATCATGGAAAACACAAAGCAGATGGGGATCATCCATTACAAACATGTCTTGAGAAATTTTAATACAGACTGACTTTTTAGTTAATAATGCAGTTAATAGAGCTATTGGGCAAGTCCAAGAAAACAATAGTTCATATGAAAAGTCAATTCCATAATCTGTCCCTCCTCGTGGTTGAGCTTGGGACACGGTGTTACTTCAGTCACCGTGACAATCAGACTGCTTTTCCTCAGAGACACTACAGCAGCGTGTTTGAAATCTTCAACACTGACACTATCCTCCACCATATCTCTAGAGCAGCCAGGAATATCTCTAGGCATAGATAGGATCCGCATAGGATGACGGAGCTAGGGAAGCCTCGTGGGAAGGACAACAAAAAATTAGGCATTAGTCAATTCAATATCTTCAGAGATAGCTCCAAAAAAGTCCGAAATGACGCTCGGGACAGGTGCACTCCAGATCATGATGACCAGTCTCATGGGGTTCAGATGCATCAGCGGGCTTATAAGCTGGCCGAGGTGCGATGGTTTTTTCAGATTTTCTCTAAGTGTGGCTTCAAGGCAGGAGCTCTTGGCTTGTTAGGTTCGTTGTTGTGTTGCTTCCGCGCCTGGCCGCCTACCGGGCTTTCAAATCATTGTAGCAGTCCCCGTGGAAGAGTTTCCTCTTATGTCTCGAGAGGTATTGTTTATGGCCACTGTGATTGTCTGCATTATTTTTACACTAACGGTTGCTATGTCTATGTGAAATAGACTTGCTTAAACATTTCGGTGCCGAACTCCCTGTGGACTGTCCTCGTTGCTCTCTGTTCTCATACACCTGTGCCTCTCGTTTCCTTCTCTGCATATTATTCTCTTCAACTCCTTCCTGATGGCTTCTCCTCCCTCTTTGCGTTAATCAGCTATCCTCTCATCTCTACCTCTGGAGACCCGTTGATCAATTCTCTTTCTCAGGACTGCTCCTCTAATATCAATACCCATAATCGTCTATCTTTAAATCTCAGAATCTTTGCTATTCAGTTCTTCCCCTGCTGGAGTAAGTTGAGTAAGTCCCAAAACCAGATCTACAAGCCAATCAAAGACACTCCACCAATGGCAGAAAACCCATTGGACTGCATTGAAACCAATCGCAGTTGCGCCCTCTACAAGGCGCACTGCTTTATGATAGCCCGTTTAATTAAGCACTTCAATGAACTCAAGGCAGAAGTTCAGTCAGAGAATAAATCAAAGAAGAAAAAGCTTGAAAAGCAGAAAGCGGAAATTGAAGGCCTCAAAGAGAAATGCAATCACTTGGAAGAAGCTATCAGCTACATAAAAACGTTGAATCAAAGTATCCAAGGCAAAACATCCACCAAAAACAGTGATAAGAAAGATCAGCTGCCTGATGACTCGGTCAATCAGTTCTGGGGATAATTCCACATGCATTGTAAATATTGTCTGCTTCTAGGTCAGTTCTTACGGCAATATAGCCGTTATGTCTTCCAAATTTAAAAAAAAGCAAGAACAGCGAATTGAATTTCGGGTCTGGGTGCCCATTTTGCTTCAATTCAACTGTGCTACCTCAAACATATGTAATGGGACATGTCCCTCTTTTGAAGGTTTTTTAATATATAAGTATTCGACCGTGTTAAAAAAAAAATCTGCATCTCTCTCATGCTTTTAGCACATGTGGTGGAAATATAACTCCTAATTTGAACAACGATTCGCCATCCCCCACGTACATTGATTTTCGATGTTGGTTTCTTTTACTGCTCTGAGAACATCAAGCTATATGAAGAGTTTCTCGATCTCTGCAAACGGATGGAATCACACAATGTATAACAAACAAGCAACAAAAGGAAACATGAAGTTTTCCGTCATGGACCTGAGCATAAGACGTATTGGCAGTGATTGGGCATGAACCACAACTGTCATGTCCCACTTTGACCATGCAAGTGTTCGCCACCCTAAACGACGTGGTAGCCCACCTTTACAGTGTTGTGAAATATAGTGGTGGAACCAGACTTGCTATGGAACATGGAGAATTTTTCCAGAGCTTATTTGCAGGAGGACACTCAACCATTATGGGATTGTTGGCAAGCCGAACCAATAACGATTGACGGAGTGACAGAGGATTGGTTGCGGATGCACAGGGATGTGGATGACGCTAAAAGAGCTGACAGATGCAATCAATGACATGATGGAGGGGCACCCACTCAATGCAGCCAAAGTGCTTAGTAAGACAGAAACTCTCACAAAGGAGGACACGTTGTGGAGCCCAACCCAATCATATGTTCACACAATTGTCTGACAGGAAAAACTCATTGCTACTGTGTTCTCCCCAGTGTTAATAAAATTGAAAGAAAGGCTTCACGAGTGCACCGTCGATATTACTGGCAGCATTTGTCACACTTACTGTCCAAAATTGAATTACAAGTCATCTCAAAATTATAGATGCCTAGATTCAGGCTGGCTCTAAGCTGAAATGCACAAGTTGGCCCAGCTTACAAGTCACGTGAAAAACAACTCGGACAACACAAGACTTCTGAGGTAACCACAAGAGTTCTGAGGCGATATTGAAAGAACTTAACAGTAAAGGAATCTGAGTTGTCTTGAACAACGAAGTTTTCCAAAAAGACAAATTGCTTGCCATGGAGGACAGTTACAATTTGAAGTGATGTTCCAGAGGTTGAAGGTATGAGCATGGTCAATAGTAGTGAAGAGAGAAAATCCTGTTGAAGAAACATCAAGTTGACGAGTTTCTGGTTACTGGTTATGTTTGCATCAGACATGTTTTGTTATTCTGGTTTTTAGTTTATGTTGAATGTTGCCAGTGGTATCCCTGACTTGCTGAAGTCTGAATACAGTGACAAAATTCACAGATTGAAGTCTGAAAAAATTTGATGTTGTAATCTAATTGTGATTCTGGTTAGGTTGTTATATCGTTCTCAGTCTTTGGTTGCAAAGAATTTAATATTGGTTATAGTTGCCATATAACCATAAGTCTAAGTTTATTTTGACGAAATGTTGTTCTGCAATTAAAAATAGAATCGTTGTGGAATTCCAACAATTGGTGGAGTTTAGCATATATATATATATAGCAATAACCTGTGACTTTGTTACGAATAAAATATATAGTTTAATGTAAAATAATTGTAAACAATAATAATCATAAATAGTGATTAGTTAAACTAGTAATTAGGTTGAAGAGGCATGTCTAAATGAGACATGACTCTTCGTGAAGAGACACTTGCCTGATATAAAAGCAAGCTTCTCGTTCTCATTGTAATTCATTATCATTCTTATTCTTATTCATACATTTTAATATATAATATTTGTATCCTCATGGATATCTTGATATTCCAAGTCTTTTGGAGTAATTAATCTATAGAAGGAACTTTGTTCGCTTATTTTGGCCACTCAGAGCCACATTGGGCCACGCAGAGTGACGTAGGAGTGGGAGCAGGGTCTACAAAGTGTCAGATAGCCTCAAAGGGAAAGTCTTAGGTGTTTTATTTTATTTTCTCTGTAAAATCATTCCTTGTAAGAGCAATTGCTGCTGAAGATTAATAAAGCCCTCATTTGCTGCACCGGTTTTCCCGCATTGGGTTTTTCCGGGGACAATTGTCCAAAATCAACTGTGTTGATGTGATTGGTTCTTGTGCATGTATTTTTTCTTTGGGCAATTGTGTGATAACTGTAGTAGAATTTGTTTTAATATTTGTTGAAGGGATTTCGTAAATAACTTATTGTGAATAATAAGTAGGTGAAATAAATCAGTTGCTGCAGTAGAATTTCAGTTTAGAAATTTTCACAAAGAGTGCAAAATTTGTATGACTAGATGTGCCTATGAATTGCCTTCTACTCTGAACCCATGTTTCTTTATTACTAGGAATTTGACTATTAGGATGATGTTTCTAAATGTATTTTGATGGATATTTTGGATGTGATGAATCAACTATCTCTTCTTTTTCTTCTAGTTGTTCCTCTCAGGGCTTGTAGCTGATTGGATCATATGATCTGTCATATTGCTATTGTTTTTCTTTGTGTAGAGGTGCCTCATGAATTCTCACATCAATGCTTTCAACTATCTTGCAGATTCTTTTGTTGTAGCATTTGTACCCTTTACTCCTGGAGGAGTATCCAAGTAGAATTTCTTCATCTGCTCTGGAATCAAATTTTCCGAAGTTGTCTTGATTTTTTTTGATGTAGCATTTGCTTCCAAAGACGTTGAAGTGTTTTATTGACGCTGGTCTGCCATACCATAGTTCATAGGTAGTCTTGTTGTTGTTTGCTCTAATATGAGCCTTATTAAGGATGCTAACTGTTGTTTGAACTTTGAAGTGCTTTTCACCAAAAAGTATTTGGCACTTTTGATTCATCAAGCATTGTTCTGGCCATTTCTTGAACAGTCATGTTTAGTGCCTCAAGCATTTAGCCGTTGTGGATTTGTCGCTGCAAGGCTATCCGAACAACAATACTAATGCCATTAAGGTTTTTCTTCTTTCGTTTGTTCATCTTTCTGGCCACCATGGTTGGCTCAGCATTGCTTTCAAGTCGTTGTAGTAGAGATGTTTTGAACTGGTGAATGCCTTGGCCACTAGATGTTGGATCCAATTTGTGAGTTTTCTTTTTTCCAAAGGCATAGAACCGACAAAGATAGGCAATTCTTGGACATCGAGCCTTATCTCATTGGTGACATGCAGAATGGGTGCTATGCTTGCAAGAGATGATAGGATAGGTTCACTCTCAAATGCCGAATCTAGAAGGTTGCCAGTGGAATGTGTCCTTGATAGATGCAGTGTATGGAATTGAGCCTTTTGCCACTTAATTTATCTCTGAGAGGGCCTGGTGGCCACCAAGAAACGTACTTACCCTGTGATGCAGATGGGGTTTACATGGTCTGCAAAACTGTTCCACCTGAAGAAATTTTAACTACCACTTCGGTATCAATTTTCCTTATCACTCCTTGCATTTAGTTTTTAAATCCAAGCATGATAAAAATTCTAAAATCTGGAAATGACACTATTTTCTGAAAACACAAAAAAAGAGATTTCAAAACTACTGAAATTGCAAAAATAAAATACAGCAAAATTATGACAACCACACACAGAAAATAACACAGTGATTTTTGGACAATGTGACCTTGGAAAAACCCCCTACAACTCTTGGGGAAAACCAGTTTGAGTGCTCTTTTTTATTTTTGGAAATGCTTTTACAGAGAAACTGAAATACACAATAAAAATTCCAGCAACCGCTAATTACAACTTATCTCGATTTCCGTGTTTGAACTCTGCCTAGAAAATCGTGCCAACTAGCAAATAGCCAAAACAGAAATTTTCCAGCTATAAAATTACATTAAATGTTGTATGACTTGCCTCGAAAATCGTGCACGCAACTTGTTGTACAGACTGTACGAACCATATGGATTTTAGCAGTATGACTACCTCGAAAATTGTGCCCAAATCTGCCTCGAAATTCGTGCCCTTGCTGCTGTCCCACTTTCTCGATTTTTGTGCCTTTCTCCTGCTGCAAGGGTTTGCCTTGGGATGCGTGCCATAAATGTTGCTATCGAGATTTGCTAAAATGTCTTCTTGCTGCTCTCCTTCACTTCCTCACTGCTCATAAACTTTCTCTTTTCTCTCACTTCTCTTTCTCTCAAATGCTAATGAAAGAATGAATTGATTTTTTTCTCTTCTCTTCTCCTTTTACTCTCTAAATGACCTTTTGGGTTACCCTAAGATCTAATCTTTGAGATTCATATTGATCTAGGAATGAGAATAAATGTGCATTTAATTCTCACTTTCTATTTTTTAACTCACCCACTTAAATAAAGACCCACTTAGCCTTTTATTTCCATAGTCACCTTTTCACTTTATAATTCTTCATTGACTTTAATAAAGTCACCTTTAAATTAGAAAGTAACTTTACCACTTATAAAGTCACTTTTAAATTAGAATGTAACTTTACCACTTATAAAGTCACTTTTAAATTAAATTGACTTTACCACTTATAAAGTCACTTTAGGAGAAAAGTACAAATAAATTTGGACACTTTTCTCGAGGCCAAATATCAAAGCGCTAGGGAACCACTTATCCTCTGGTACCCAAATTTTAACACTCCCTCTTACCGAGGAAAGTGTTCCTCACCACTCCCATCTTGTCTCTGAAGTAGACATGCTTGCCTCATAGTAAGGCTTTGGTGAAAATGTCTGCTACCTGCTCATTTGTGGAAATGTACTCAAGCTTGACAGCGCCCTTTTGGACATAGTCTCTAATGAAGTCATACTTGATCTCAATATGCTTTGACCTATCATGAAAAACTGGATTCTCCGTGAGCTTTATGCAACTCTGATTATCACAGTAAATTAGAGAAGGTTTCATTGCTTGATCAAATAGACCAGAAAACATCTTGCGAAGCCATATGGCCTCACAACTAGCCAAACTAGCAGCCATATACTCTGCCTCAGCTGAGCTCAATGCAACTAACTGTTATTTCCGACTGATCCACGAAACAACTGCCGAACCCAACCCAAAACAACAATCAGAAGTAGTCTTCCTATCTGAAGCAGAACCTGCCCAATCTGAATCTATGTACCCTGCTAGTCTCACTCCATCACCCTGTCTATAATCTAGACCAAAATCCACAGTCCCCTGCAAGTAACAAAGAATGTGTTTTGCAGCCACCCAATGCACTCTCATGGGCTCACACATGAACTGACTCATAGTGTTAACAACAAAACATATATCTGGTCGAGTGTTGACCAAATACATCAAGTTACCAATCAGTTTTCTGTATAGAGTAGGATCCACCAACTCGAAATCAGAAGCGTGAAGCTTCTTCTAGTTAGTGATCATAGGTGTACACATGGGTTTGCAGTCCTCCATGTGAAATTTGCTAAGAATATCCACAATGTACTTCCCCTGTCCCAAGAAGAAATGCCCCTCCTCTTGCCACACATCCAATCCCAAAAAATAATGCATCAAGCTGATATCCTTCATCTCAAACTCTGAAGCAAGATCTCTCTTGCAGCCCTCAATAAGTCTCTCTGCACCAGTGATGATCAAGTCATCAACATACAACACCAGAATGAGAGGCTTCTCACCCACCACAATGAAGTATAGGTTCAGATCAGCCTCACGCTTTGTGAAACCCAACTGCTGCAAGTATGTATCAATCCTAGAGTACCAAGCTCTAGGAGCTTGCTTCAGGCCATAGAGTGCCTTTTTCAATCTGCATACATGGGACTCCTTCCCATGTACCTCAAAGCCCTGTGGTTGCTCAATATAAACCTCCTTTTGAATGAAGCTATTGAGAAATGCGGTCTTCACATCCATCTGGTGGATCTGCCAACCCATTTCTGTTGCAATCGATATAATGGAGCGAATAGATGTATACTGAGCTACGGGAGCGAAGGTCTCCTCATAGTCAACTCCCTCTACCTGTGAGAACCCTCTCGCCACAAATCGAGCCTTGAACTTCTCGATGTTGCCATTTGCAGCATGCTTTATCTTGTAGACCCATCTGGAAGTAACATCTGATTTACCTGCAGGCCAAACATCGTTCTTCATAATAGAAAAATACTCCTTCATGGCCTCTCTCTAGACCTGCTGGCTGGCTACCTCCTCATAACTAGAAGGCTAAGAGTCAACAATGCTTGTTACCAATGCCATGTAACTACATAATTGCTTAGGTGGTTTATTCTCTCTAACTTGTCTCTTTGGCCCAACAACTGATGTGGCGTCGCGCAAGGTATCTTGAAGTCACTTGGGCTTCCTCTTCCCTGAGCACGCTTCTCCCACCGGATTGAAAGAATCCTCATCATCATCAGAAGCTTGAACTCCTGAAGGCCTGCTAACTGACCTCATGCCTGAATCTGTGCCTGTAGATGTTGAAGTATCGTTCGAACTATCCATTAGTGGACTACCTTGTGAACTGCTCTGTGGATTGTCTTGCATGCTGCCCGAAGAACGACCCACCTAACTCTGAGAGCCACTTCTTACTGATGGACCTGACACTGTAATCGATGTACCCCCTGATCCCTGACCACTAGATCCCTGTGACTGACTCAACTCCTCTTGGGGGTCTGGTGACTCTGGATACTCTAACTCCCGTGACCTCTTGAAAGCTCTTTCCTCCTTGAACTTCACATCCCTCCTGAAAACCACTTTCCTCTGTGCAAGAATATAAATTCGATAAGCTTTCGAGGTCTCGCTATAACCCACAAAGATGCCCTTGTTTGTACTGGGCTCTAGCTTGGTCCTGTTCTCTTTGGGGACATAGGAATATGTAAGGCGACCAAAGATACGGAAGTGCCCAACATTAGGCTTCTTCCCAGAACAAGCCTCCTTCGGAGTCACATTCCCCAAGGCACGATGTAGACTCCTGTTTTGCAAGTACATAGAAGTGTTGTAGGCCTCTGCCCACAAAAATAAAGGTAACCCCTGATCATGAAACATGGCTTTGGCAGCCCCTACAATGGATTTGTTCTTTCTCTCCGCAACCCCATTCTGTTGGGGGTTGTAAGGAACTATGAACTCCCTCCTAATTCCTGCCTCAGCACAAAAATCAACAAACTCACCAAGGGTATACTCCCCTCCATTGTTTGACCGGAGGACCTTGATCCTCCTACCTGTCTGGGTCTCCATAAGAGCTTTGAACTCTTGAAACCACTTGAAGACCTCACTCTTGGTCTTCAAGAAATAAATCCAAGTCTTCCTGGAGTGGTCATCAATGAATAAAACATAGCATTCATAGCCACTTAAGGATACATGAGACATCTGACGACTCATATCGGTATGAATCAAGTCAAGAATCTCGGTCGCTCTGTTGTCATTGCTGGGAAAAGTGGATTTGGAAAACTTCCCCATAACACATATTCTACATACATCAAGGTGATCAGAACTGAAATCTGGCACACCAGTGATGATCTCCCGCAATGTACTCAAGGCCCCATGATACATGTGCCCCATCCTGCAGTGCCAAATCTCACACAACTCTGAACTGCTAGATCTGTTGTCGGTCCTGTCTCGGGTGCTGCTACTCAATGCCATCAGGGGCTGGAATGAGAACTTGTACACCTTGGCATGGCGCACACCAATCACTCTAGCTGAACAAGCTGGAGTTCCCCTAGGATATATAAGCACCTGCCCTCTGCTGAACAATACATCATACCCTCTGTCCTCAAGTGCTGAGACGAATATCAGGTTCTTCTTCATTCCATGCACATATAGAACATTTGACACTTTCAAGGGAGGTTTGGGTCCCCTATCAAATGTTAATGTCCCCATATCGACTGCTCTAACAATGATGTCATCACCAAGTACTACCTCCATTTCAGTATCATCCTCTGAAAGCTCTGAGAAGTACTCTCTGACTCCTATCATGTGGCGAGAAGCACCACTGTCAACATACCAAATGCTAGAAGACGCTCTGATAGTAGCGGGGACGCTTTGATAGTAGCGAGGAGTGCACACTCCCTCTAAACTTGTATGGCAGGTGATCCTGCACTAGTGGCCTCACAAGCTATGAACCCAAACTCCCGATCAAAGCTCTCTATCTCTGCAGAAGTTGCCATGGGTTTGTCTCTCTCTTTCTTGTTCTTCTTCTCTGGACACACAACAACATAGTGTCCCAACTTTTGACAATTCCAACATTTGACTTTGGAATTCTTCTTTCCTCTGCCCTTCTTGCCTCTTGCTAACAATGCCACATTGTCATCCTCCTCCACCTGTTTGGTTGCCCCAAGATGCTTCTTTTTGATCTCATTCTGAATGTAATCATCCCACAACCTCTCTCAGTCGGGAAGGTTTTTCCGTGCAACAATGCCATCCACAAAATTCTCCCAAGTCTTGGGAAGACTATTCAAAGCAATCCTCACCAACTCAGTGGGTGCAATGATCTCACCTACAACTGTCAACTCATCTTTTACTAAAGTGATCTTTGTTAGGTATGTTGTAGTACTGTCAGTCTTAGCCATTTTAATGGCCTTCACCTTCTCCTTTAGGACTATTTTTCTGTTCTCATTTGAGCTCTAGTAAAGACTGGTCAAGGCTGTCCACATTTCATGTACATAAGTCTTTCCTCTCACATGAGGAATGATATGATCTTTGATTCCTTCTAGAATCAATCTTTTTGCTGTAGCATTCTTTTTGTTAAAGTCTACCAACTGTACAGGGTCAGCAGGAACTGCCACTGGGTTCTGTGGTATTTACCATAATACCCCAAACTTCTGCTTCCTCAAAGGTGCTCTGGATTCTCTCCTTCCGTGCATTGTTGTTGCTCTGCCCTTCCAACCTGTCTTCAACTCTCAAACCCAAAGACATGTTTCACTGTCCTACCAAATTGAAATTTTCAAATCTGTGGTAAAGGTTTGTGTTTTCTGTGTAAAAATCAGTGTGCTGTAATTTTCACTTTGCGGTCCCAAATTGCACTTTTCAGCCAACCAAGCTCTGATACCATGAAGAAATTTTAACCCCCGCTCGGGTTATCTGTTTTCCTTATCACTCCATGCATTTAGTTTTTAAATCCAAGCATGATAAAAATTCTAAAATCTGGAAATGACAATATTTTCTGAAAACACAAATTTAGAGATTTCACAACTGCTGAAATTGCAGAAATGAAACACAACAAAATTGTGACAGCTACACATAGAAAATAACACAGTGATTTTTTGGTCAATGTGACCCTGAAGAAACCCCTTACAACTCTTGGGGAAAACTAGTTTGAGAGCTCTTTTTTATTTCTGAAAATGCTTCTACAGAGAAACTGAAATACATAGTAAAAATTCCAGCAACCACTAATTACAAATTTACAACTTATCTCAATTTTTGTGCTTGAACTCTGCTTAGAAAATCATGCCAATCAGCAAACAACAATATAGAAATTTTCCATCTATAAAACAACATTAAACGGTGTACGACCTACCTCGAAAATCGTGCCCAAAACCTACTGTATGTACTATGGATTTCAGCAGTACCACTGCCTCGAAAATTGTGCCCAATATACCTTGAAATTTGTGCTCTTGCTGCTGTCCCTCTTCCTCGATTTTTATGCCTTTCTCTTGCTGTATGGTTTTGCCTTGGGATGCATGCCAATAAATGTTGCTGCCCACATTTGCTGAAATGTCTTCTTGCTGCTCTCCTTCACTTCCTCATTGCTCATAAATTTTCTCCTTGCTTTCAATTCTCTTTCTCTTAAATGCTCATGAAAGAATGAATTGATCTTTTTCTCTTCTCCTTTTACTCTCTAAATGACCTTTTGGGTTACCCTAAGATCTAATAGCTGAGATTCATTTAGATCTAGGGATGAGAATAAATGTGCATTTAATTCTCACTTTCTATTTTTTAACTCACCAATTTAAATAAAGACCCACTTAGCCTTTTATTTCCATAGCCACTTTTTCACTTTAATAAAGTCACCTTTAAATTAGAAAGTAACTTTACCACTTATAAAGTCACTATTAAATTAAATTGACGTTATCACTTATAAAGTCACTTTAGGAGAAAAGTACAAATAAATTTGGACACTTTTCCTGAGGCCAGAGATCAAAGCCTTAGGGAACCACTTGTCCTCTGGTACCCAAATTTTAACACAACCTCATAGTGATGTGTTGCTCTGCAATTGTTGTGTTAGTCCCTGACATATGTAGCAGTGTTGCGAAAATCGCGATAACATAAAAAAATCACAATTTTTCATTTTCCCTATAATATTGCATGATTAATTCAGTGATTTCTTCCATTTTGAAAAAATCGGGATTTAATCCCTCGAAAAAATCGCGATTTTTTGAAAAAATTGCTTTTATTGGGAAAAAAATCTTGATTTTTATTATTATTATTATTATTATTTTTTGCCGATTTTTACGATTTTTTCCCCTCGCCGATTTACTCCCGATAACGATTTTTGCAACACTGATATATAGTGCCTGAACCCTCCTTTGACAGCTCCTGTGACGGACTGCCAGAGACTGGTTCTGTCCCAATTGTTCTATCCCCACTCAGGATAAACAATTGGAACCTGTTGGTGTTAATAAGTCTTCCAGTGTGCCTGGTGATGATTTGATAAGCCAGAACAGGGCAGGGACATGCATGTCCAGATCTTGTCTTTCCATGGCCTCCTTTAAGGCTGCCAACCATTTCTGAGACAGAAAATCCCTTGATCCATTTGATTAGTGTGCCAGAGGCAATTGCTGTTTGCTGCACTGGGAAAGAGAAAGTGAAATCGAGCTTGCTTTGTCAGCCAGGTTTTAGACAGGAATTTTTTCCTTCACTTGTGACAAAGTTTGCTAGTTCTGAAGCAATGTAATCAAACAATTCCCTTTCTGTTCCAACCATCATATTTGTAGGAATAGTAACTTATGTAAAGACTTTATCAATTGCTCATCCTTCCTTGCCATCCTTTTGACTTCCAGTCCCATCCACTGTGGTGCTGCCGTTGCAAAGGACCCACTCTGCAATAAGTACTTGCTGAGGTTCCGTTGACATCAATGACAACACATGTTCAACAAAATATCATTAATTATTGATATAGTTTTTTAAAAGTATGTCTTCTATTAGCTGAAAATTATTTACAAAAGGACATAGAAAAGAAATGGACAATACCAATTGTAAAATGCAAGAAAATGTACTTGTATGTAAATTCAAATTCATGAAGGAGAACTATTACCCTAAAGTAAAATTAACAGCCAACACATAATTTGGATGCACAAGTATCTCTTATCTATATATATATATATATATGTCTTGTATTAACAGAAAATTATTTACAAACAGCGAAAAGAAATGAACAAGACCAATTATAAAATGCAATAAAATACACTGTATGCAAATTCGAATTCATAAAGGGGAGCTATTACTATACAACTAAAAAAGAACAGCCAAACTTAATTTGGATGCGGAAGTAGCAAATAATGTTTAATCACTTAAACATTAGATTAGCGACTCGTGCATCCAAATTAAGTTTTATATGTTCTTTTTAAAACGTATGGTAATAGTTCTCCTTTATGAATTTGAATTTGCATAGTCTCATTTGATCTTGTTCATATCTTCTCCCTTTCGATTATAGTTTAAGAATGACGTGTGTCTTCTATTATGAATTTCAGCTTTTATTAAATCTCTTTTTTTTTTAACTTTTAAAAGTAACATTTTATTCTTAGCACGCTATATCTAGTGCATACGATTTTTGTTTCTTGCATAATATATCTTGCAGTTTTTAATAATGCTTTTGTGTCTGTTTTAATTTTACTCCAAGTTCAACTTGTTGGTATAATGTTTTTCTACATCTTTTTCTTTGGCATATTTCTATTAGTTGATGTAATTGACATGAAAGAAAGAAGCATAAGAGGAGGAGCTCGATGAATGGGCAATTGATGTTTATTAATTGAACAGTTATAAATGCAACATGCAAATATATAGTTTAATTGATCGTAATTATCATGGAAATCCTTTAATCTTGTCTTTCCTTTTTGTTGGTTTCCAGTTGTAGTTATATATTTTCTTTTTCTTGTTTGCAGTTTTCAAGATATGATAAAGGTTTATAGTGGAGTATTTAGACTAGGAGAAGCTACATCAACGTGGGATGCAGACTCACCGGTGAATTACTATATTTTTATTCTTGACATGTGGCAAATCATTTTATGAATAAAACCATAGATATGCCTATTGTCTTAGAACGGATTGTAATAAGCATTTTGTGAAAACATTATAATCAACTGCATTTATTCTACAATGCTCTTTGGTCATTTCTTTGTGTCATGTTTATTTTAATTTTCTCTTAACATTCTATTTCAAACTTCTAATATCCAAGAATACTCTTTTTAAGACATCCTTGTGTTAATGATTTTTTTGGGAAAAACTATTCCATTTTTTGCATGTGAGTTTGAAAATGCTGGTAGTATTGTGTGGGTGACAATTGATGATGATACCTGTTGACCCTGCCGCCCGCACCTACCTACCAGTTAGCGAGAAAAGCCTTCAACCCCACAAGGTGTGGTTGGTGGCAGGGAACTCAGAGAAGGGGCTGTCACACTGATCCCAACTCTCTCCATTTTAGCTATCTCCTAGGCTAGCTAAGGGGGGTGGTCCCTAAATGGAAAGTTAAGCTAAAAGCTAAGATGTAAATTTCTAGGAGAATTATTAGAGTTAAATAAGATTGTTAATCTGAGATCTATAAGCAAAACATAATATAAGCAATAGCCATTAACCATACGATAAGCATGAAGCACATAAATGACCAGTGCCTTAAAAAACGTGGCTCTTTCAGAAATGAAAAGATTTTTATTTGTATTTCTTTTTATGCTCAAAATGAAAACAAATGCTTTTAAATGAAAGGAGAAAATTTGTTTTAACTTTTCAACATAGAAACTAAGCTAAGAGCTCAAGAAACTCCCTCTTAAATAAATTTTTTTGGTGTCTAATGAGCTTGCTGGCTTGAACAGCATGTGGGACCCTTGGTATCCTTGGAGGTGACTATTCCCGCCGAAGAAGTCCTCGTCCTCCAACAGAGCTGGCAACCTGTCCCTTGAAAACACAGAAAACACTTGCAAACGAATTGTTAGTGCAAAAAGAGACTTGGCATATAGAGACCAAGTTGAGCTTGTCATTCAACCGAGAATGGACAAGCTACAACAAGTGTACAAAATATACCAAGCCCAGAAGAGATTTGAGATAGCTGCAAATCTCTCCTCCCTAGACAATAGTGCCTTCAGGCAAAATGAAAAACAACTAGATAGCAAATGAAAATCACATGAATATTAAACGACACAAGTATACCTCATGTACCAAGGCATGCACCACAAGAGAAGCTGGTAACCCCAAAGACTTTTATTTATTAATGTAAATGCTGAGTACAAAACCCGGCAGAGTCTCCGCCAGCCCAATAGCTCGTTCTATGATGTACAATAAGAGCCCAAGGCTCATATAAATAGGCAAATGGGAGGAGATCCCAAGGCAAATTCCAGTGACAAATGGCAATCAGGTGAAGATCCCAATGAAAAAATGAAATGACAAGTGGCTGCCATGACTGTTGTAGGCTGCTTTTGAACTGTTGTTCATGATCCCTTAACTGTTGTTTTAATTTGCTGAGTTAAATGCTGCCTTTTGAACTGGAGATTGATTGAACATGTGTTTGCAAACTGTTGTCCAGCTCACGTAAACTGCTGATTGAACCATGTGACTGCTGTCCAAATCAGCGTATCTCTTTTGGCTGGCTGTGGACTGAGTTAACTATGCGTATTTTTGATTGGCACGTGAACTTTTCGATGACTGCCCAACGTAACTTATGTGCTGACTTGCTGATCTATAATGCTGAGTAATACTGCTGATTTAATTGCTGCGTGGAAGTGCTTTGACTGCCCACGTATCACTGTTGAATATGACCTGTTGACTGCTGTTTATATTTCCAGCGTGGATTGCTGAGTAATATGCTATGTATAACATGTGTTAACTACCCACATATGGCTGCCTTCAAAATCTGAGTTAAACTTGCTGTTGTGTTGACTTGTATATGTAGACTGTTGTACCTTTGATGTGGCCAGCGTATATTTGCCTTGTGGGCCAGCGTGAACTGCTGGAATATCTCACGTTACATGCTTTTTGACTTGGCCTTTGCTGTTTTCTGCCCATATAAATTACGTTGACTGCCCACCTTAACTTGCCAACGTAACTATTGCTTCTAACTGCGTTAAACTTTTTTTGCTGCCCAACGTAACTTATGTTGGGACTGCCGTACGGAAATTTTATTTGCTGAGTGATGTGCTGAGAATGGCCCACATTTATTCATTTAAATTTACACTTTAAATCAAAAAATTTAAATCAAAGTCATGACTTCCAAAATTTCATTTGCCTTATGACTTCAACGTTGACTTTGACTTTGACTTTCTGAAACTTTATGAGGTGAGGTGGGCCCCACATTGCTTGCCAAATCACCCTTGATCCTCTGCTTGACTTCCATGTCAAAATTTGACTTATTTTGACCTCTGAAATTTTTTTAAATTTTTCCAATTATTCATTTTTTTGAATTTTTTCTTCATTTTTGCCACTGTCACTGGAAAAATCGCCTTTTGAGGGACTCTGAGTCATTTTTTGACCCCCAAAATAGGCTCTAGGAGAATGTTGGGCCTCTGAGGATGAATTTCGACTGGTCATACGCCCTAGACATCTCCTAAGGCCAGTTATTTATGCCTTTATATAAAAAATAATTAAAAAATCCCGTTTTGCGGGAAATTTTTAACTATTAAAAAATCCTACTTAGGCCTAGCCAAATTCCACGAAACTTTACGTGTGATCTAGTATGGTAATATACATCGACCCTAGACACTAAGATGTGTCAGGGGCTCAATCTTCAAACCGTCACCTCGGCTTTGGGGTGTGCACAAGTGAAAAAATCCAGAGAATTATCCCCCTCTGAAAAAGAAAGGAAACGAAAGGGATAATTCACCGGATAAAAAAAACACTCCAAGGTGTACTCGTTTGCTGATCGAGTCCCACATCCTAGGCCTGTTACAAATTCAAGAAACATCATACTAGACATCACTTATTACAATTCCCCGTAGGGTGTGGAGTCTGGGTACAAAGAAGAAATATGATGAGAAGATAGAAGGAGAGTTAAAAAACTCTGTTGACTGATGACATCTGATGGTACAAGTGTCCTCTGGATCATCCTTGGGCATGGAGTCGTCACATAATCGTCAGGTGCTACTCCAGCAGTCAACACAGACTTCCAAAAAAGTCACTTGATTAGGTCAAGATTAGTTTAGCCATCGATTGTGATTAGATCATGGACGATTCGTCAACGAGAGATTACAAGAGTAGATCGACGGGTCATTTGGAGAACATATCAGTAAGACACATATACATCGATTTGTTGTGACAACAATGGCACAGTGGCAGCGCAGGGACATTAGTAGTAGGGGTTTCAGTAGAGGTTTCTCGAGAGATTCTTCACAACGATTTCCAAGTAGAGTTGGAGATCGATTTTTGTGCAGTGGAGGTCGATTTTCCAACAAGACGAATTGCTCCAACAAGGGGTGAGAATTAACCAGACAGGCAATGTGAACTGCTTGGAGAGGAAGAAATTATGGAGCAAGGAAATTTGCATAGGAGAGATCAATTTGCAAGGGAGGACCGATTTGCCAGTTGAGGTCAAGATTTTCTAGTGGACGCCAAGTTTATTTCCCCAACCAGTGCAGACTGCCAGGAGGGTCAATTTTCTTAGCCAAGTCACACGTGTGAGCCAAAACTAGCTTTAGAGGGAGCCCAAATTGGTTTTGATCGGACGAATAGCTTTCAAGAGGTTAGGGAGACTTGCATAAGTGATCAGAAAATTTTTTCAGAGGTTAGCCATATTACGGCAACCAGTTCTAATATTTTTGTTGAAGAATTAATCCTTAAAACCCTCATCTACAAAACTGGTTTTCCCTTCAGGGTTTTTTCAAGGACATTTGTTTGAAAATACTAGTGTTCAATATTTTTGTGTGTGCGCATATATTTCTCAATTCCTAATACCTATCATATTTATTTTTCAGTGAAGTTGCAGTTGTGTTTTATTCAGTGTTTGCCACAAGTATTTTGCAATTGCCAAATAATCTAAAAAGGTAGCAGAATAATAACCAATAATTGCAACAATATTTAAAATTTCACAAGGTATCGGAGCAGATCTAAGGGCAAAAGGAATATTTGTGCATAGCACAAGAAGAGAAAGTGAGGGTTTTACCTAGATTGAATTCTTTAGGTTATTTCTCCAATTTATTTGAGTTCGCAATTTTTCCAGAGATGGTCGCAGCAAGATTGAGAGATCAAAATAAGTTAGATGGAGCCTCAAGCTTTGGATTCTAGAAGGTCATGGTGTTGTTCTTGTTGGACGAATTTGGTCTTAAGGAGTTTGTTACAACAATTGTTGCTATGCCAACAGATCTCATCATGTTACATGAGCATAAAAGGAATAATGCCAAAGCGAAGAGGACAATTCTTGATTGAGTCAGGGATCATATTGTTCCACATATTGTAGAGAAAGGGCCAGCGAAGGAGATGTGGGATGCCATCACAAAATTGTACCAAGATCCTACATAAAATAGGAAATTGATACTCAAAGAGAAGTTGAGGACCATCAACCAGGGTAAGGCAGAAGATGTGACTTCATATCTCACCAGAGTTCGACTTGCCAGAGATGAGCTAGCTACATTGAGTGATAAGCCCAGTGATGATGAGAAGTGCAAATAGCACTTAATGGAGTTACCAAGGAGTGGAGTGTTTTCACCGAGGTGATCAATTGGTGAGATAAACTTCCAAACCAGGAATGCCTTTGGAGCAACTTTACTTAGGAGGAGCTTAGGCTCAACTTGGTAGTGGGAGTAGCGGGAGCAACAAGACACTGAAGGTTGAAAGGGAGCAAGAAAAAATTTCCCTAGCAAGAAAGGGGATAGCAAAGAATGGTTCAAGCAAGGTACCAAGCTCAAAAGGGCACAGGAAGAAGAAGGACCTATATAAGGTCAAGAGTTTGGCCATTATGTCAACGATTGCCCATTGAGGAGAAGAAGGGCAAGAAGCAAGATGTAGCTTTAGCAGATGCGGATGAGCTCTCTAGAAGGATGGATTAAGAGTTTGCTTTGATCGCTTGCTTAACTAGCTCAACTTCACTAGGTGTCTGGTACATAGACAGTGGAGTGTCATTTCATATGACAGGAGTTATAGAGTACTTCTCTAGTTACCAGGAGGAGGACATCAAGTTCCAGATTCAAATGGGGAACAAGTCCAAGTGCACTCCTGTAGCACGAGGGACTGTTATATTTCAGAGAGAGAATGACAAGTAGATACCTATCCATGATGTGTTGTATGTGCCAGGACTAAGGATGAACTTGATCTCTGTATCAGTCCTTCAAGACAAAGGCTAAAATGTTATCTTTAGAGGAGCAAAGGTGTTGCTGAAGCACAAGGATTGGAGATCACTTATAGTAGTTGGGGCGAGTGGCGTCGGTTATACAAGTTGTAGCTAAACACAACCAAGGTGTTAGAAAATCAGAAAGGTGGAAAGGTTTTCTTATCTTGATTATTACTTGTGATTTCTTTACAATCTTATTAACTTCTTTTTATGTCTTATTTTATTTTTTTATCATCAAGCAACTACCAAAACATAAATGCATGAAGATCAAAACAACAAGGAGACGGGATGTAGGCTCTCAGCCAGTGCAAAACCCCTCTTCTAAGGGAAAACCCAAAAATTCTCTTCTTCTTTTAGAACCAAATCAAATTAGACAATCAAGACCCTTGACCAAGACAAAGATCTCCTCCAATACACCATGTCAACCTCCTAACATAGTCCTTCCAATCAGCTTCCAATCAACAATAGTCAACCTTCTTCAATATTGCATCAACCATAAATTGCGACCCTACTGCATCAAAATTTCGACCTTACTACAAACCTGCAACTTCGGCCCCTTCCTAAATCTTGCATGTGTGAATTAGAAACAAGAGAAAATGTGCTTCTTTCCTTCACTAGAGTTTCTTCTCCTTCTTCTCGCCTTTGTCACCTCCTATATATATATATATATATATAGTCTCTTCAAGGTGGTTGAATCCCTTCAATTAGGGCAACTTGTATTCTTTTGAAGTTGACTTGGTGGAGGAGTGAAAAGTGACACCTTTTACATAAAAAATAATTTTCTTCTTTGATACAATGAGCCCAAGAAGGATCTAGTACATAATGACAAGAACAATGACACAAACCCTAGAAGCACTCAATAGGTGCTTTGACATAGAAACAAAATAATAAAAGCATGAAACCCATGCATATAAATAATTTTTCTTTGACAAAAATATTTTTCTTTCTTTTGACAAATACATAAGAATTACATTATGTCATGAGCTAGAAAACAATTATGAAGACCAATACTAGTTACATTTTTCAACACAAAACACTAGTTAGGATCAACAATCTGAGAAACCAAGGGGAGCTATGGCATAGGAGGATGGTCCATCTTCATCATGGAGCACTTCGAATACTTCGTGAGACGGTGACAGGTAATCAGGAGATGAGCACAGAGCACAACGATGTATGTAGAGGATGTGTGACAATAGATCACAGGGTATTTTAGACCTTGTACATTCATACATATTTGGGTTGATATTAACGAAATCTCTCAAAGGGTATGAGTAATTTCATACTTTTATCGACGATTTCTCCAAGACCATGGATCTATCTCTTGAAGACCAAGGATGAGGTCTTCAGTTGCTTTCAAGAGTATAAGGCTCTAGTGGAAAATGCGACAAGTAGAAAGATTTGTACTCTTTGATCAGACAATGGAGGTGAGTACACCAACAAGGAGTCTAGGAGTTTTGTACAAGGGCAGGAATAAGGACAAAGTGGACGATTCCTTACAACCCACAACAAAATGGGGTTACAGAGAGGAAGAACCGGTCTATTTCGGAGGCAGCGCAAGCAATGTTGTATGGCGCGGATTTGCTGAGAAATCTATAGGGCAGTAGTTCGGATGTTTTCTCTTTGAATGATAATTTCTTTTGATGTCTTTTTACTTTTTCTTACTTATTAGCTTCTTCTTTTATTATTATGTTTGTTTATCATCAAACAACTATCAAAACCAACAAGAACAATAATACACAAGACCACAGGCTATAGGCTGCAAGCCAAGGCAAAAACCTCTCCACTTTAGAGGAAAACTCGTAAATCTCTTCTCTTCTTATAGATTCTTCAATTGACGAATTCCATGACCTTTAGACCAAGACCAATACCATTCCAAGGCCAAGTCCGACCTCTCTTGACGATGTGCTTCTTTTGCCCAAGTCAAACGCAGTGAAATCTCTTCCACCGACACAATTTCGATCCCCAGCTTCAAAATTTCGGCCTTTAATGCAGGTCGGAAATTTTCAGCCCCCTGCAACTGCTACTGCATCCACACGTGTGAGCGATATTAGCCTTCCAAGACCTCCCAGCAACTTCGCTTGACTTGCTTCCTTATCTATGGCTAGTAGGTGACCTATTAGGTCCTTCTTCTAGCAACTTTGATCCTCTTCCAATAGATAGAAAATTTCAACCTTGAAGCAACAAACCCTAGCTTTCCTTCTTTGCACATGAAAGAGAATTAGCCCAGGAACTTCTTGTCTTTGTCTGCTTTCTTCTTCGCTAACCTTCTTGTGCTTCTCCTTTGCTTGAATGATATGAGAATGTGAATGTGTCCAAAGGAGGTCGAGTTCCCTCCTTTATATAGGCTTCTCAAGGTCGACGTGGCTCCTCAAATTAGGTCGCCTTGCAAGCTGCCAGGCCGACTTGGTCTTGAAGGATATTTTGACACTGTTAATTACAAAAATAATTTTCTTTACAAGTTACAATGTGCTCGATGGAGTCTTCAACTTATGAACGACTCTTTTGACTTCTTGACCTATGACAAACCCTAGAAGCACTCAATGGGTGTTTGACCTCTAAAATAAAAGGCCTTGAGAATGAAACAAATGCTCCAAAAATAATAATTTTTCTTTCATCTTACAAAATACAAGAATCAAAAGTACATTTCATATTTATGAAGACCAAACCTAGTTACACATTTTTCAACACTCCCTCTTAACTAGGAAGGTATTCATAAATAGGTACATGGGCATTCTCAATCTGAAGATATCTCATAAGAAGAGTCGGATTGGTAACCCATCTATTTAGCATCATAGCAACCAGCATCGTCACATAATAATGCCTTGATTAACATCTCTATCTCTTCACAAGACCAGAGCACAATGTTGGCGAGACCAATGATTTATAAGCACCATGATCACTGTCTCTCAAGGCACATACCCCACCTGAGTGTTCATAGAGCGTGTCCTTCTTGGACTATTCTTATCTTGGATAGCTAGTCCTCCAAGAATATTAGTCCTCCATTACTCTTATCTTGGATGCCCTACCTCATCCTCAAAGAATATCAGATCCAAAATGTTTACCCAATCCTCCATTTTGTCTTCCCAAGTGCAGACAAGAATGATGTGTCTATCTTGTGAAAATTTTAAGTCTGAAATCCTACTGCAACAACTGGTATTATTCTTTTATCCATCAATTAAATTAGTCGTTTATTCCTACGACAACAATGAAATAAACACACTGCAATCTTCACAAAAATACTGCGAAAAATAATAGCGCTTGAAAATGAGAAATGCTAGCACACATAAAATTTGAAACAATTATTTTTGGACAAAAGTCCCCGGAAAATTCCAACTTGGGAAACCAGTGCAGCAGTTGAGCGTTTTATATTATTAAGCAGCAATGAATTTATCTTAGTACAATCTGGATGACAAATATTGGGTATCCTGCAAAGAAAATATTGGCGAACATATCTTGAGGGAAATTACCCTCACTCCGAGCAATCCTGGCACTTGAATGCCACTAAAAATCAAGTCATCCACCTAGCCCTGCATAGATTCTGCATCACCCTAGCACAGTGTGGTACACGCTCATTCCGCACTCGCATCACCTGCACTTGTGTGGCCTACACTCGCATTGCCCGCACTTGCTTTCCTTGCACTCGTGTTGCCCGCACTCGCATTGCCCACACTCGTTGCCTGCACTCGCTCTACTTAGAACAACTTAAAATCATGCCTACTACTAATTGGGAAAACACTTCTCTGACCCTCTGGAATCTCTGCTCGGCCTTTGGAACTAAAAACATCTTCTTCCTTCAGCAAATTGAACTACCCTTTGAAGCTTTTGCGCTACCTCTGCACAGCTTCCTAGAAAAATTTTGGCCTCTCTGCAAATACACTCACCGAATCTGGAAATCTCCTCCGGCTTCACTGTCCCTACCCCTCTCTGTCTCTGCTCCCTTTTGGCTCGAACTCTTCCGACTGCTCCCTCTAGAAAATCGAACTGCCTAAGGAAATCGATCTTTGTGTCTCCACGAGTGTGTTCTCCATCTACCCATTGACTTCTTGTTATAATCTTCTGTTGGACCTCCAACGACCAAGATTAAAACTTAATCAAGGGCCCAAGTTATTTCCCAATCGATCCATGTGAGTTTCTAGATGATTCACACCTTATCTCAATTAATTTTGATTAATTAACCGAATTTCGTAAGTTTAGACTTAGGAAATATTAAAAAATAGGCTAATAATCTAACTGAGACACTTCTAGGTGGAATTTCCAGAAACAATTTCTAGGTTATGGAGAGCTCATGTGTTTAGCCTCTCCACAAAGTTTCAAGACTGGAACACCTCCAATGCTACAAAAATTAACACTTCCTCTTAGCGAGGAAGGTGCTCTAATGCTGCACCATTGCTGCTACAACACCCTTTCTCTGTATCACCCTTCTCACATTGTTGTTGTCTGGCCACTTCCCAAAAACCACTATGCAACTTTAATGTTGCATTTGTGTTGTTGCTGACACTATCATATTGCTGCGAACTTTGCATCTACATTGCAACTCCCTTTCATCTATTGATGTTGCAACTGCAACTAAGAAGCATCCAAAATACTAAAACAATTGTGTCCCATGCTACATTTGTCCGTTGAGTTCTTATTGCTACTAGCCCTTGTACTATCCACTACGGAATTTGTGTTGTTGTTGACTCTGCTACTGAACCTCTTGCTTTGTTGCCAACACTGCATTGTGCTCCTCAGCACCTGACTTCTACTAGTCTGCAATTGTCACTCAGGAATCAGGTTGCATTAATGACACTGATCCATCTTGCTACTGTATATTGTGGGCCCTAGTAGCCAGTTAATGATCCATGAGGAGGACACATCAATGGACCCTGCCGAATCTCTGCAACTCTGGGACTACAACTCCATGTCACCCCACCTCTCTCCTGGAGGTATGGTTGCAAACATGGCAAAGTCTTATCTAATCATATTGTTGTTGTTACTGCTCTGTTGATGCTCCCACACTGTTGTTGCAACTACTGCAATAACGAGTCTGATCTCCCTAGATCCTGAAACACTAGCTTCCACAGGGTTGCATCCTCTGAAGCTAGACTCCATTTGAGTCTCGATCTCCCTATGGGAAATACCTATGCTCCCTCTTGGAAACTTACATTGTCCTCCTGTAATGGAAACTAGAATGCGTAGCTCTGCGTTAAGAATCTTCCTACTGGAATTGCACTTGCATACTACAACTAGGAAATTCGCACTACTGGCACTGCAGTTAGTCCTACAATTGTCTCCCAAGTACTAACTACAACTAGCATTGCAATTGTCTAATGACATATTGTGTTTGTTGACACTTCCTGCTACTAGGATGTTATGGGCTCCTGTAGCAAAGGTGATGGTCTCACTACAACAATCCATAATTGATCTGACTAATCTCCTTGTTGCAATGGTGCTAGACCCTGTCCATCTAGCACACTGGAGTCTCATATTCCTCTTGGATTTGGTGCCCAACTATCCCCATTCAAGCTTAGTCCCTAGCTGGGACCATTCACTTTGCAACTAGCACTGAATAACTCATACTTACTACGACACCTATCTCCGTCAATTGGAAGTCGATCTATTGCCCAAATCTACATTCTGGCTAGCTTGCATGGCCTCCTCTGGATATCTCGTATCGACATCTCTACAAAGTTGCAAAATCTATGAAACTCAAAAAAATGGAAAAATAAAATAAAAGAAACTGGAATCTCCTCTTGTTTTCTTGCTCGGCTATTTAATCTGAAACTCACACTCTCTCCTAGAATGCGCGGAACTACTTTGTCTGCCTCACTCTGCCTTTAGCTGCTTTTTGGGACTGCTCGCTCAGCCTTTCCAAATGTCCTTCTCTGAAAAACTGGCACATGAAATGCAACCCCAGCGACTCGAACTAGCTACTTCTAGCAAATTCGCACTGCCTTCTGCAATTGGAAAATTATGGATCTCCTCCAAAAAATTGAAACTAGAAACCCTCTACGAAAATCTGGAAATTCCTCCCTCTGTGTATGCACTTTTGTCCTACACTCGGCACTAATTTTACTACTGCAAAAACCTTTTTGCGCCCAAACAAGGAATCTGCCTAGCAAAAAATCTGAGTTGCAGTTGCTCCCTCTGCTTGTCGGAATCACTAAATCTAGTAAGCCGAATTTTTCTACCAACCTGCACTTAAAAATCGATATGCCTAGCAATTCGATCTGTCAGGCTTAGGCTCTACGCAGCCTCTAGAAATTCTACCTGCTACTCCTTCTGAACAGTAAATTTCTTTATTCGCTTCTGAGCTTCCCTATGTGATCAAACATGCTCTAACACCATGTGAAAATTTCAAGTCTAAAATCCTATTGGAGTAACTGGTATTATTTCTTCTAACTATTAGTTAAATTATCAGTTTATTGCTATGGCAACAGTGAAATAAACACATTGCAATCTTCACAAAAGTACTACAGAAAATAATAGCACTGGAAACTGAGAAATGCTAACAAACATAAAAGTTGACAATTAATTTTGGACAAAAGTCCCTGGAAAAACCCAATTTGCGAAAATTGGTGTAGTAACTAAGGGTTTTATATTATTAAGCAGCAGTGAATTTATCTGAGTACAATCTGGATGTCGAATACTAGCTATCCTACAAAGAAAATACTGGTGAAAACATCTGGAGGGAAATTACCATCACTCCAAGCAATCTCGGCACTTGACTACCACTGAAAATCAAGTCACCCATCTATCCCTTTGTAGCTTCTGCGTCACCCTGGCGTAGTCTGCTACACGCTCAGCTCGCACTCGCACTTCCTGCACTCATGTTGCCCGCACTCGCACTGACTACACTCACTCTGCTCGAAACAACTGAAAATCAAGTTGTCCTGCCTATTACTTACTGGGAAAATGCTTCTTCAACACTCTGGAACCTCTACCCGGCCTCTGCAACTGAAAACGTTTCCTTCCTTCAGCAAATCAAACTACCCTCTAAAGCTTTTGTGTTGCCTCCGCACAGCTTCCTAGAGAAAATTCGGCATCTCTACAAATGCACTCATTGGATTTGGAAATCTCCCTCGGCTTCATTGTGCCTACCCCTCTCTGTCTTTGCTTCCTTCTGGCTCGAACTCTTCCAATTGCTGCCTCTGGAAAATAGAACTGCCCAAAAAAATCAACCGCTATGTCTCCACAAGCGTGTTCTCCATCTACCCATCAACTTCTTATAATCTTTTGTTGGACCTCTAACGACCAAGAGCAAAACTTAATCAAGGGCCTAGATTATTTCCTAGCAAATACGCATGAGTTTCTAGATGATTCACACCTTATCTCAATTAATTTTGATTAATTAACCAGATTTCCTAAGTTTAAACTTAGGTAATATTAAAAAATAGGCTAATAATCTAATTGAGACACTTCTAGGTGGAATTTCCAGAAACAACTTCTGGGTTATGGAGAGCTCATGTGTTTTAGCCTCTCCACAAAGTTTCGAGACTAGAACACCTTTGATGCGACAAAAATTAGCATATCTCTCCCTCTCAACTAGGGAGGATATATCAACGAGACAAAGCTTATCTCTCAAATATACAAGCTTCTTATTAGGAAGAGATTTTGTCAATATCTCAACTACCTGCTCATCAGTGGAGATATATTGCAGCAGCAACACACCGTATTGTACTAGCTTTTGAATGTAGTGATACTTGTTTATATGCTTTGTCTTTCCATGAAACACTAAGTCTTCATACAATCTTATACAACTAGAATTATCACAATGTGTCATTGTAGGGTCTATTAGTCCTTTAAACAGGTGAGACAACAACGTCCTCAACCAAACCGTTTTTCTACTTACTTCACAGGCTGCAATATATTCATCCTCAGCACTACTTAAAGCAATCGATTCTTTTTTTGTTCATCCATGAGATCATGGAGGATCCCAAACTAAAACATCTTCCTGTAGTGCTCTTTCCATCCCACTCAATGGATCCCTAATCAGAATCTGTATATGCAATCAAGTAGATATTATTCCTCCTTTCATACTTCAAGAAATATTGCAGTGTACCTTGCAGATATCTCAAAATGTGATTGGTTGTTATCCAATGGTCATGCTCCAGTTCAACTTGGAACTGACTAAAAACATTTACTACAAAACATGACCCGTTGAGTATTCACCAAGTACATCAATAATCCAATCAATTGTCTATATCTAGTCGGATCCTCCGGGCTTGATTCGGAACTCCTTAGTCTTTTCAAGTTTGTGATCATCGATGTTGTCATTGGTTTGCAATCCATCATGTCAAACCCCTTCAACATTTCAATCACATACTTCCCCTTACCTAGATAGATCTCATCAGGTCCCTGACATAATTCTAGTCACAAATAGTAGTGCATCAGCGTAAGATCCTTGATATCGAATTTTGCTGCTAGTTACTTCTTGCATTCTTGGATTCAACCTTCCACACCTGTCAAGACAAGACCATCCACATACAGAAGAGTATTCACGAGCTAACCTTTTACAACCTTGATGTAGAGATTTGGATAAACAAAACTCTTAATGAAGCCCAATCTTTGTAGTTATGCATCCATCCTAGCATACCATGCTCTTGGTGCTTGCTTAAGACCATATAATGTCTTCTTCAACCTGCAAACATAAGCCTCTCTATCTTTGACTTGAAATCCCAATGCTTGTTCTATATAGACTTCTTTATCAATTGTGCCATTTAGAAATGCAGGCTTGACATCCATTTGATGTATATTTCATCCCATAGATGCTGCCAAAGACACCAGTGAGCGTATAGTTGTATACCTTGTTGGAGAAAATGTCTCTTCATAATCGATGCCTTCTTGTTGACAGAAGCCCCTAGCCACAAATCTTGCCTTATACTTGTCAATACTTCCATCTGCCGCATGTCTAATCTTGTAAAGCCACATGGAAGTTACCACAAACTTGTCTTCAGGCCTACGTATGATCTCCCACACCCCATTCTTCATTATCGATTGATATTCTTCATTCATGGCATCTTTCCATTCTTGATGATTGGCAGCTTCTTCAAAAGTAGATGGCTTTGCTTCTATTAACTTTGTCATATAAGATGCATACCCTGAATATATTTTGGGCTTCTTACTTTCTCTAAATGTGCCTTTAGCTGCTCCATGACCCTTTGCATCCAATAGAGTAGATTTCAACCAATTAGGTTTCTTTCTAGTCTCAGGGATTATCATAAGTTGTATAGGTTCACTGGGACCTTCATAATCATGATTTGATTTTTCTTCCTCCCTAGTAACTTCCTCTTCAAATACTGGAAGTTCTTCATCATCAAAGTCCATTCAAAGATCCTTTGATTTCTTGAATGCAATACTTTCGTCAAATATCACATCTCGACTGACTTTTATTTGGTGTCCTTTTATGTAGATCCTATAGGCCTTAGAAGAATTACTATAGCCAACAAATGTTCCCTTCATGGTTGATGGATCCAACTTATCTCTCTTATCCTTTAGTATATGAATATAGACAAGGCAATCGAAAATTCAGAGATAATGCACGCTTGGTTTCTTCCCAGTGAATGCTTCTTCAGGAGTCATGTTATCTAGTGACTTGTGGGGACTTCGACTTTGTATATATACAGTTGTCTTCATAGCTTCACTCCACAGAAATTTTGGCAAATCTTGATCATGTAGCATAGCTTTTACACTTTCTTCAATGGATCGATTCTTTCGTTTTGCAACTCCATTTTGTTCGGGATTATATGGGACTATCAGTTCCCTCTTAATCCCAGACTCCTTATAGAAGGCTATAATTTCCTTAGATGTGTATTCTCCACCATTATTAGACCTCAATATCTTGATTCTCCTTTCTGTAAGGTTCTCTACTTCAGCATCGAATTCTTGAAATTTGATAAATACTTCATCCTTGGATTTCATTAAGTAAACCCAAGTTTTCCTTGAATGGCCATCCATGAATGTGACATAATATAGATGACCTCTAAGTGACTTTGGAGTCATAGGACCACAAACATGAAAATGAATAAGATCCAAGCTTTCTTTTGACCTTGAAGCACTACTTTCAAATGGTCTCTTGGTGTTCTTACCCAAATACACATCCCTTACATACTCCTTCATGATCTTCTTTTAGTTTGGGGATGCCATTCACTATTCAAGTTAGGGTTGGTAAGATTTTGTAGTGAAGACAACCAAATCTTCTATGCCAAAGTTCACATGGGCTAGCTTCAATGTGAACCAAAGCTTGAGCGAGGAGAGTTAATAATCTGTAAAGTCTTCCTTCATAGATCCCAATCATTCTTGCATCTTCTATGCTTGAGTTTTTACCCCATACTACAACCTTTCCATCAATGAAAGTAACTCTATCACCCTTGTCTTCTAGAAATGAAATGGAAAGTAAAAATCTTGTGCAAACTTGGAACATACAAGATATCGTTGAGTTGAATATTTCCTCCATTCTCTAGCTCAAATGAAGTTGATCCAATTCCTCTCGCAGGGTAGCTTTCATTGTCACCAAGCTCTTCCGAGTAAGAGGACTTTCCTTTTGATAATGTCTTTAATTGCTTATGTTGACCAGTCATATGTCTGGATGCTCCACCGTCGATCACCCAGTGATTCTCATCTTGAAATGTGTCAGTGAGTGTTGAGAATAGTCCTTCATCATTTGTAGATGTCTTGGTCACTTCCTTCTTAAAATAAAATAAGAGATCCCATACTTCTTTGATGTCCTTTCTGAGTTGACTTGCCACCCTTGTACACTTCTCTAGGAACATCTTTAGTGTAGTAGACATCTTCATTATGCCCTTAGCCAACCTTAGCTCTGATACCATGTTGAGAAATCTATAGGGCAATAGTTAGGATGATTTCTCTTTCAATGATAATTGCGTGTGATGTCTTTTTACCTTTTCTTACTTATTAGCTTCTTCTTTTATTATTATGTTCGTTTATCATCAAACAGTGACCAAAACCAACAAGAACAATAATACACAAGAACACAAGGTATACGCTGCAAGTTAAGACCAAAACCTCTCCACTTGAGAGGAAAACCCATAAATCTCCTCTTATAGATTTTTTAATTGACAAATTCCAAGACCTCTAGACCAAGACCAATACCATTCCAAGACCAAGTCCAACCTCTCTTGATGATGTGCTTCTTTTGCCCAGTCAAACCCAGACGATTCTCTTCCAGCAACACAACTTCGAATCCCAGCTTTAGAATTTCAACCTAAACTGCAGGTCATGTGAGCGAAATTAGCCTTCCAAGGCCTCCCAGCAACTTCGCTTGACTTGATTCCTTGTCTAAGGATAGTAGGTGAATTATTAGGCCCTTATTCCAACAACTTAGATCCTCTTCCAATAGATAGAAAATTTTGACCTTCATGCAGCAAACCCTAACTTTCCTTCTTTGCATGTGTGAGAGAGAATTAGCCCAGAAACTTCTTTTCTTCGTCCTCTTTCTTCTTCGCTAGCCTTCTTGTGCTTCTCCTTTGCTTGAATGAGATGAGAATGTGAATGTGTCCAATGGAGGTCGAGTTCCCTCCTTTATATAGGCTTCTCAAGGTGGATGTGGCTCCTCAAATTAGGTTGACTTCTCAGCTGCCAGGACAACTTGGTCTTGAAGGGCATTTTGACACATATAATTACAAAAATAATTTTCTTTACAAGTTACAATTGGCCCGATGGGGTCTTCAACTTATGACAATGACTCTTTTGATTTCTTGACCTAGGACAAACCCTAGAAGCACTCAATGGATGCTTGACCTCTAAAATAAAAGACCTTGAGAATGAAACCCATGCTCCAAAAATAATATTTTTTCTTCCATCTTACAAAATACAAGAATCAAAAGTACATTTCATTTTATGAAGGCCGAACCTACCTACACATTTCAACAGGGTCTGCCATGCTATCTATGGGTAGAGGCATGCAGTACAGTAGTTTATATTCAAAACAAGATCCCACATAAAGTGCTTGGCAAGATGATTCTCGAGTAGTCTTTCACCAGGAAGAGGCCAAATGTCGGTCATTTCACAATATTTGGTTGCCTAGCGTATTGTCACATTACAAGAGACACATTCAAAACTAGATCATACTGCAAAGCGTGGTTACTTCATTGGCTACAGTGAAACCTCGAAGGCATACACAATCTTCATCCTAAGGGCCAGGAAGATTATACTCAAGCGGGATGTCAAGTTCATGGATGACAAGGCATACAAAAGGTCTAAAGAGTTGTCAGCAGTTGAAGATCAGAGTGATCAGGCATCAGAAGCACCCAGAGTAAAGCAGTAGAATCAGGGGCAGCACCTGAGCACGAGTACAGTGACCAGTACGAGCACGAGTTCAAGTGTGAGTGCTCCTGAAGCTTCACAGAGTATGAAGCAACAAATGCAACACATCAACGAGATGCATCCGAAGGATATGGAGTTGGATATTCCTAACTCCATTGTTGGCAGGAGGAAGTGAGACATTCAGGCTACACTCAGAGGTGCTCAACAGTTTGTGGGAACTCCTAGGATGGGCAAGACAGAGGTACACTGCCTACATGGAGTTGGTTAGTGAATTGGTGGATAGCGAGCCTTCCAGCTATATGCTATGGTAGAGGAGTATTCTTCGATGATGCAAAAAAAATATGTGGGAGGTAGTACCGAGACTCGCAGACAAGGCAATGGTTGGATCACTTTGGATCTACAAGATTAAGCACAGTGCAGAGTTGCCAACAGTTGAAGATTAGAGTGAGCATCCAGCAAAAGCACCTAGAGTTGCGCAACACAATCAGGGGCAGCAGTAGAGCACAAGTACAGTGACCAGTGCTCCTGAAGCTTCATAGAGTATGGAGCAACAAATGCATCATATCAGCGAGATGCATCAAGAGGATATGGAGGCAGATATTCCTAACTCCATTGTTGGCAAGAGGAACCGAGACGTTCCGGCTACACTCAGAAATGATCAGGAAATTGTGGGAACTCCTAGCACGAGCAAGAGATAGTGGAGACAACCATAGGTACACTGACTACATGGCGTTGGTTAGTCAGTTGGTGGACATCAAGCCTTCCAACTATATGCTATGGTAGAGTAGTATTCTTCGATCATGCAGAACCATGTGTGGGAGGTAGTACTGAGACCAACATACAAGGCGACGGTTGGATCACGCTGGATCTACAAGATCAAGCACGGTGCAAATGACAACATCGAGAAATACAAAGTTTGGTTCGTGGCCAAGGGGTTCTCTTAGAAGGAGGGAATAATATTATGAGACTTTTGCTCATGTGGCCAGGCACACATCTATACGAGCCATGATATCAATAGAAGCACAGATGAGATGGTAGATTGGTCAAATGGATGTCAAGACGGCGTTCCTGAATGATTAACTGGAGGAGGTCTACATAGAACAACCAGAGGGATTTTTGGCACACAGTAGAGAGACCCACGTGTGCAAGTTGAAGAGAGCTTTGTACGGGCTCAAGTAGGCTCCCAAGGTGTGGTATGAGCCAATTTTGCACAAAGCAAGGACGTCTTTTAGAAGTGAAGCGTCAAAAACGTTATTTTCCAAAAATCTAGGAAGCGAAGCATCTCAGAAGCATCTCTCTCTCTCTCTCTCTCTCTCTCTATATATATATATATATATACATTGCATTTATATTAAAAAAGAACATCCAAAAAACCAAATTAGTTGTAGAAGATATGAAAACATGCATATTTGTACATAAATCAAGATAGATATGGCCTTCGTTGTACATCAATGATTAATTATTTGAGAATCAACCATCTAGATTCTAGCAATCACAAACATACATAAAATTTTTAAGCATTAGCAATTTAGCATATCATAAAACAAAAAACATTTAGAAGATAAAATTATAAAACATTTAAATAACTTATCTAGCAAGTGAGCAACTGTCAACATGAGTCATGTCCAAAATTCAAATAATAATGTTTACAAAATAGGCCACTTGGCCACCACCAAGTACACACAAAGCTTGGAAGATTAAGACAGAAAAGTTCAAACTCACAACAAGACTACAAATTGTTGTGAGTTTGAACTTTTCTGTCTTTATATTCACAATTTACTACCTATGACAAAAGTAGTAAATTGTGAATATATCTACTAATCTCTCCTC
Source organism: Pinus taeda (assembly GCA_000404065.3). Taxonomy (NCBI): domain Eukaryota; kingdom Viridiplantae; phylum Streptophyta; class Pinopsida; order Pinales; family Pinaceae; genus Pinus; species Pinus taeda. Next base: position 92,466 of record APFE031030244.1, read on the forward strand.
CTAGCACAACCAATATGTGAGCCTACGAGTGGTGGCAGTAAAGAAGGTGGTTGTGGAAGTTGTGGCAGTGGAACTAATGAAGATGAAGCCCTTACTGTTGGTGCTGAAGCATGGAACCTAGAAACCATGGGACCAGATGGGGGTGGCATCTCAACTTGATCATTATCATCCTGGATAACAGCATCCACCAATTTCTCTAATTGCAACACTCCATCCTCCAAATAGGCCTCCTCTAGATATTTGTCCCAAAGCTTAAGGTCTTTATTACTTTGGGTTGGAAGAATAAGAACTCTAACACCTCCCTGCAGAAGAAATGTTTACCCCCTGTGATAGCACCTGCAATGTCAAAATTTGTAGAAGAGTAGCACCTCCATTCATGTTCCACCACTAAAGAGAAGATAAATTATTTTGATCTCTAATTGCATGATTGCTCCCAAATGCACCAATTCCAAGCATATAGTTGCTCAAATGTTTCCGTAGCATGGTAGACTCCTCACTAGGGACTAATTGATCCAATGTTTTCTTATAACCAGATAGAACCTCTGGATCTAGGTGTGGTTTTCTCATGCTCCCCCCAGGTGTTGGTGTTGAAAGCCATGATGTATGATAATGCTTAGGTGTCAAAACAGATGCTAAGGCATGCAATGGAATGTTTAGCATTTCCCATTGCTTTTCACCTTTGCACGAATATAATTGTACAAGGTAATATCTCTAGGCTCAACAATGTCTTTAATTTGCCCCAACATGTTATCCATTTGCTCATACACCTCCCCAATTATTGGTCGATCTGAATCTACAAACTTGATCATGTAATAAATTGGTTTGGTGAATTGCAAAACATATTTAATCTGTGACCAAAAGTAGTTGTCAAGAATAGTGTCCCTGAATAGATTAGCACCATTTCTATCAGTGTTAATGTCACCCATGATTGAGAGGTTACCATTTTAGTTAAAGCTTATCTCACCTTCACTAGTCGCCTAAAGGTGAGATAATAAATTGCAAATCTTGTTTTTGAAAGTTTAAGCAACTGCGACTTGGAGTAAATGTCATAAAAGTAGTTTACCCTTGTATGCCCTGTGATATGTTTTTGAAAGTTTAAGCAACTGCAACTTGGAATAAATGTCATAAAAGTAGTTTACCCTTGTATGCTCTGTGATAAATTTAATGAGTTGCTTCCCTTTTTTGTAAAGCACATTAATCCATCCACATTCTTTACACTTCACAATATCAAGAATCAAAAAGTTCAATGTGTGCACCAAGCGCCCAAACCAAAAGTGTGTGGATGAGAACGCTCAATAACTTTTCTTGTTGTCGTACAGTTTGTTGCATTATCAGTGATCACTTGAGCAACATTATTAGGACCAACATTTTTTATTGATGTCAATAAGAGATCTGTAATGTTTTGGGAAGTTGCACTCATGGAGGAGTCATGACATCTAAAAAACATTGCATCGCTAACAAAAACACCAAGAATGTGTATCAAATGTTGGTTTCTAACATTTGTCCACCCATCTGATATAATGGATACCCCACAATCCACCCACTCATTTGTAAAATGTGTCAAAGCTCTTTATGTTGGAAAATGTGCAATGTTGCAACTTATTGATTCAATTTTCCTTTACCTTAATATTTTCTTGTGAACTTAGTTAATCTTCAAGTTCTTTAGTTAGATCTTTTCACCAAACAAATATCAAGAACAAAACAATAACAATAGAGGACACAGAAATTAGGCTCTCAGCCAAGGCAAAACACCCTCCAAGGGGAAAACCAAGTAAACTCTTCTCTTCTTATAGAATTTGCTTCAAAATGAAACACAAAAACCCAAACCCTAGACAAAGTCCTTTTCTAAGTACCAAGTCAACCCTCCAACAAGTCTTTCCCTGATTCTGCATTAACTAGCTTCAACTTGCAACTTCGACCTGCCAGCTTCACCACTACAACTCGTTTTGTAACTTCGATGCTGCAATTTTGGCCTTGCAACTTCTTTGGAAACATTAACCAGCCTCCTCCAAAGACCTTCCTAGAGCAAGACAACTCTTCCTAAGGCAAACAAGGTTAAGGTATGGTACTCTTTCTTCCAACTACAAGATTCAGCACTTCGTCCCAATGTTGCGAAAATAGTTATTGGGATTAAATCGACGAGGGGAAAAAATCGGAAAAAAAAAATCATAAAAATCGGGAAAAAATCGTAAAATACAAAAATATTCATTTTTTTCAATTTTTTTAATATCTAAAGCATCTACAACATAAAATAAATACATTGACACATAAATATGATAAAAGAACTAATATATAAGATGTGTAATATTAATATCATTTATAGTGCTACATCACACATAACAGTGAATCATGTCCTGAATAGTAAGTCTTGACTCCTGAGTCCCAACTCAGCCTCAAAATATCAACAAAAAAATATAATGATGTATCTCATATCATGACTCATAATGTCATATACAACGAAATGAACCAAATAACTAAAGTCTAATACTATTGATTTCCTCTACCCCTCTTGCGAGAAAATGCAATAGCTTTCCCTTTCCCTCTAGATGTAGATGTCGGTGGAGTTGGTAGTGGACTCTGTTGTGCTCTAGAAGCTGAAGAAGTAGGAGCTAGAGGAGATAGACCACGTCTTCTACTGGTGGCAGGGGTACCCTGGGTAGGTGGTGTCACCTCCTCCTCCTATTGCTCCTCCTCCTCCTCCTCCTCTATGCCTTCCACTACCTCCTGCTCTAACCAATCATCAACAGACTCCATGAGAGGCCTCTCGACCTCAACCCTCCATGCAACAGTGGTGTCAATCCCATCCAATGAGATGGCCTCCATATTAGGTATCCTCTCAAGTTGCCTCACCCACAATCGAAGATTGTAGTAGACATAGACCATGTCATTAAGTCGTTGGGTCTCCAACCTATGCAAAGATCATAAAATAATAATTATAAAAAAATATATTATTAAATGAATTCAAAAAATTAATTGGAAATTTGGAATATTTTAAGTTTTAAGTTTAACCTGTTGAGCTACTTGTTGTGTATTTTTTCAAATACACTCCAGTTGCGCTCGCATCTTGAGGAGCTACATGTTTGGTTGAAGATTCGAAGGCAAGCTTTTGCAGATGGGATACTCTGGCACCATAGCGAGTTATGAACTTGAAGAGACAATGAAATTTAAAACAAACTAAAAAATACCTGGTATTCTAGTCTTCCTATCAACCACAGCCATCTCAAAGCCAAATGTGCCACCTGCCATCCTGTATATATCCATTTCTTTGGAGATTTCTGCACATTCTGCTGGAGATCGCACCATCCTCTGAACACAGGGTAAGAACCCATCCATGATCTCAACATCAAATAAGAACCCACATGGGTAAAAAATGCGGGGTTTAAATAGATCCTTGCAACATGAATGGGATGATGGAGTGTGTTGTTCCATCATTCATCAATCACTTCCCATAGGAGGGGTTGTTTCTGAAACCCCTCATCTCTCTTATCCTCATAGTAGACCCGAATGAATTCTTTGGCCCTATCCATGGCCTCATACAAATAGCCCATTGTGGGCTTTTCACTATCAGCTAATCGAAGAACCTTTACCAAAGGTTCAGTAACGATGCACACCTCCTGCACTCTCGGCTAGAAGTCTTCCTGGTATGAAACTAATTTGCATATGGCCTCTCCCTCGGTTTTGCGGCTAAATGTCAAAGCGCGCGACTCATCTAAAAGAAACATTCTCTTCACATCCCACATAAAATTCAAGAGGAATTAAAGAGAGATGAAACTGGTGACAAACCGTGTAATGGCGAGGCGCACCAACTCCTTTTTGTTGGTGAATTTTCTCATCAAGCTAAACACAAATGCATGAATATATATAAATTTTGTAATGTTTTTTTATGAGTCAACAATATCTTTGACAAAGGAAATTTTTCCTATGTCCTCCAACATCAAATCAATACAATGTGCAGCACAAGGTGTCCAAAATAAAATAGGATGCCTCTCCATAAGCATCTTGCCAGCAGCAACATAATTGTAGCATTGTCCGATATGACTTGGACAACATGTTCTGCACCCACCTCCAAAATAAACACATCCAGCAAATCACACAATAATTTTGCATCTTTGATATGTGAAGATGAATCAACAGATTTCAACATTATCCCCTTAGGACAACTAACCAAGAATTTTATAAGGGTTCTCCCCTTTTGATCGGTCCAACCATCTGACATCACAGTGCAACCTGTTTGTACCCATGATGCCCTAAACTCCTTCAATCTTTTGGTGCAGTCAACCTTTTCATCTTGAAGAATGCGGCCTCCAAAGTCATCACGAGAAGGGATTTTATACCTTGGGCCAACATTTGCAATAGCATCAACAACAGGCTGGAAAAATGGATTATTCCTTGCAACTTGTCAGCTTGTTTTTTCTCCTTCTTTTAAGCATTGAAATGATAGATGGTTGTGAAACAGACGTGGTTCTAGGAACAAAAAATGATGAGGTAGCTACAAGGTTGGTTGTAGACATTGATGCTGAAGTAGAACCAATGCCACTTCCATATTCACCTCCTAACACCCTCCCTGCTAGTTGCTTCTTCAGATCTGCTTTGGCCACTCTGTATTGCTCTAATTCTTTCGATGATCTCATGGCTCTTCGGATGATTTCCGGATTTGTATTGGTGCAAGGCCCTACATCACGTCCAAGGATTTGTGTAAGGTGATACTTCAATCTATAAACCCCCCCTGACATATGTTGCTCACACAACTTGCAAGACAAGTTCATTCTATCAAACCCTCCATCAGGTTCATCAAATTCCCATAGAGGGTCCAATTTCCTTGGCATGTTTGTAACTTGGTTCAACTCTTGAGTTTTAATGTAAGATGAAGTTTGAAGTTGAACCTATGGCACAATAAGAATTGCAAGTTAAAAAAAATAAAAATAAAATTACATATATGACACAACACACTGAATTTTTGACAAACAAACAAAAAAACTTCAACTCAATCCAAAATGAACCTTCTCTACTTTGTGCAGCAAAAATGAAAAAAAACACCATCATATCCACTCAAAAATCATTGATAATCTATGGGTTATAGAAACCCAAGCAAAAACAAGAAAAAAACCAAAACAAAATGGCCAAATTTGGTGCTCGTACCTAGAAACCATGGTTTTCCGAAGAAATTTGATCCAAAGATGAAGTTTTCTTGCTTGGGGTGCTAAAATCTCTCGTTTTTCTCCTAATTTTCCCTAGTAGACGCCTTCCTCTCCTCCTCAGCTCTCAAACAACTCCGTTGTCTGCAAAAAATGACAAAAAAAATCTCATTTTTTTTCTTTATAAAATGCGTTGTCCCAGAGCCTAGCGATTATTTCCCATTGAATCGCGATTTTTTCAACGATTTTTTAGAAAAAAAAAAAAGAATTGCAAAAAACCGCGCGATATTATCGAGAAAATGAAAAAAATCATGATTTTTGATGTTATCGCGATAAATCGCAATTTTCGCAACACTGCTTCATCCTACTGCAACTCAAACCTACAACTTCGACCTGTTTCAGTAGCACCAGGGACCCTAGAACTTCACACGTGTGAGAGAGATAGATCCCAAAACAAAGATTTTTCCTTCTTGAATTCTTCTTGCCTCCTAGCCCTTCGCTCGCCTTTTCTGCTTCTCGCAGCTACAAATCAAACTTCCTTCTTGATAGATTGAACTTATGGACAAGTGAGTGTTAAATGAGGCTGAACTACTCCTTTATATAGCCTTTCCAGGCGGTCAAATTCCCTCCTATAGGTCGACTTGTACTTTTGGAGTTTCCAAGACTTTCTAGACACAAAAATAATTCTTTTTGCAATTACATTTTTCTTGAAAAGGTCTTATAAACATGATGTTGACTCTTTTGACTCATGACAATAAATCCTAAGACCTAACAAACCCTAGAAGCATGAATAACATGCTTTTACCTAGAATACCATCAATAAAGAGCATGAAACATGTGCTTTAATAATAATAATAACTTTTTCTTTTCTTCTTTTGTTTGTTACACAGGATACATATTGAAATGAGTACAACAACAATTATGAAGACCGAAACTAGTTACATTTTCAACATTTTGAACCTTTCCTTTTTCTCTTTCTAATAACTTAGTTCTAGCTTTCTCATAGTTGGGGCTTTTGTATCCTTTTGCAGCTTCATTCATTCCCTTAACCATATCATGTTGATAGGGAGAGTGAAGCACATTAAATGGTACACCACAAGCACAAAGAAACTAGACCACCTTTCCATCCACATCATCCCTCCCAACAACATTCTGGAAATATGTTATTGTTCTTCTATTTTCAGAGGTTACAAAAGCACCATGAGGAGATAAGCTACTAAATCTAGAGGTTGCACTTGATTCAGAATGTGTTTTTTGTTTTTTGTTTTTTGTTTTTCTAGTGTGCAACCTCCTATTTCAACATATTTTCTTCTTTTTTCCATTGAAATCTTAGAGCAAAAATTGTTATCCCCATGAAACCCTTTTTATCACCCCACAAAGATGCCTCCTCACACGGGTATGAACCACTATATAATTTTTCTCCATGACAACCATGAGGGCACACAAACTTGTAGTTTCCACTACCCTCCTCCCTCAAGTTTCGTCACATAAATCCACAAGCGTGTCAATGCTTTCCCCTCATGCACTTCAGTGTCCTCTACAAACCCTTCCTCCTCATAATAAATTGGATCACTCATATGGGTACCACTATCCTCTTCTTCTTCCCTTCTATTCCTACTCCCCCACACCATCATACAAACCAAAAGAACACCATTCTAGAATATGAATATAGATGGACAACCTGCAATGAAATGAGCAAGAAGAAAGAATGGGAAAGAGTAGGAGAGGGCGGAGAAAAAAACAAACAACAATGACAAAAAAATGAGGGAGTTTGGGGTTTGCACTTACCTTTTTAGCTCTTGTACATGGCAGTCCTTCTTTACTCCTCCAAGCTCCTCCTCCACTCCTCCTAGCTCCTCCTCTCACTCCTCCAAGCTCTCCTCAAACCTCTCTTCCACAACCTCTCTTCCTCAACCTCTCTTCTCCAAGCTCTCCAAAGATGCAAGAATGAGGAAAAGAGAGGGGAAAGTGGCTTTTAACGCCATCTATCTTTTCCCTGACTCACCATAAACCCACCTCCAACTCAAATTAGAGTTGTTAAATTGGCAACTAGGGCCAAACTCCATGTGGGTCAGCTTATTTATGGCAGCTGATATTTTTATTGGATCCCTCTCGTCGAGAGGTGTAGGATTGATCCAAAGATCATCCGATTCCGATAAGTATTTATGGAGATATGAATTTATTTTGTTTATATAATTATTACCAAGCCGACCAGCAACTTGAGTAGGCTCAGAAGCCCAATAGACGTGTCTATTCATCATCCTCGTTTTGGTATAAATAGATGAGGATTTGTTATCATTTTGAAGGAGCATTCTTGATGTGATCTCCTCTCCACGTCTTGGGTTTTGAGAAGGAGAGTCACAAAAGGAATACGCTGCCCTAGTTTGCACGCAGATGATGCCCTAGCCTGCACGCTGTTCAAGAAGCCCTAGTTGCAGTCACTAAAAGAGGCATGGAAGGAGCCTTACCACAGGTCCTATTTACAGCCCTAAATTACAGTCAAAAGGAGAAGACTCTACGCAGGTTTATATGCAGTCAAGAGGAGGCTCTTCTAGCAGCAAGGAGAGGGTTTCTATAGCTGTCACTGGAAGCCCTAGATGCTATCAAAGAGAAGTCTAAAATGCAGTCAATGAAGCATGCCCTAGCCGCAATCATGAAGGAGTCTTATCGCAGTAAAGAAAGGCTCCTACACTGTCCTAAAAGAGGCTTCTATAACACAGCAAGGAGAGGCATTAACGCTGTCCAAGATCTCCGTTTCAGGAAGCCCTAATGATGACCTAAACACAGTCCTAAAGGAGGAGATTCAACTGCTGTCTTAGAAGTGCCCTTATGCCCTAAACACAAGCCTTACTAGAGGCCTAATCAACTGCCCTTATACGTTGTTTATGGAGGCTCTTATACGCAGTCCCTTGTGCCCTAAAATTAACATGGTATCAGAGGTGAGGTGAAGACAATGCCCAAGCAAGAGTGAAAGAGCAATCACCAAAGGCAGTTGGGACAAGACAGAAGTTTCTGATGGCCCATCTAATGATCCCTTCATTGAGAAGTTCGGATCTAAGGAAAGGCAGATGCCTTGTTGAAATAAGTTCGGCCGTTATGCGAAGGAGTGTCTGAATGGCGGGGACACATCTCTTGATGAAGATAACAATCATTCCTGGGACATCTTCAACAATTAAAGGAATGACTGGTAATGCAGGTCATCAAGGAAATAGTCGACTCTTCCACGAAAGCAAGAAACCCCTGAATCTCTTTTATGTACCTGATCGCAAGAAGAACCTGGTGTCCATCTCGGGAATGGAAGTCGAAGTTTATAGGGTGGCATTTATCGATGGAAAGGTACGTGTTTGAAAATAGATCTTTCAAAGATGTTTTTGAGTTCTGGGTTGTATCAAGTTGCAGGAAGTCCACTGGGGACCATGAGTCAGATGGTGACTTGAATGCCTGAATTCAAAAGGGGCATGAAGGTACATGTCTGAAATGTACCGAAGGTAAATATTATGAGGGGATCATTCCCCTCATGCAGCAGGTCCACAAGCTTGGAACAACCCGAGGGGTTTGAGACTCATGATCGGGAATCTCATGTATACAGGTGGAAGAAAGCCCTCTATGGCTTGAAGCAAAACACATCTTGCATAGTATGAGAGGATTGATAGCTGTCTAATGCAGCTGAGACTCACTAGGAGTGAAACCAATCCAAACCATTACTCGAAGGTTGTGGATGATAAACCTCTCATACCGGCACCTATGTCTGACAGGTGCAAACCCTCTCATTTTATAGGAGACGAGGGGTTGATTCTGAATGTGGAAAGATAAGGCTGCAGCCTGCTACTACCTCAGGATCTTAAACTTTCAGAAGTTATATGGTAGTGATGTCGGACCCTAATTTGGGAAATGCTTTGAGTTTCATAACTCATTCGTTAGTTGATGTTCTTGGGAGAACCTCCCGTCCGGACTATGTAGTTGCATAGCATGGTGAGCTCATATTTGGTTGAGCCTCACTAGATTGGTGCCAAGAATCTTCTGAGATATCTTCAGGGCACAATCTCTCATGAATTGAGATACACTGTCGGAAATATGAAACCACAGGATTATTCAGTGGGCAGGCAGTGTGGAAGACCACTAGAGCACTTCTCAGTGCTGTTTCTCTTTGGAATCTGCCTCGATATCCTGGATGAGCAGGAAGTAGAAGTCGGTGACTCTGAGCACCACCAAGGCAGAAAACATTGCTGCTAGTATGGCCTTCTGTGAGGCAGTTTGGTTGCTGAAGCTCTTCAGTGAGTTGTTTGTACACATGATGAATACCAATGTGATTCTCTGCGACAACCAAAGGTGGGATTCGATTATTGAGGGATCTTGTATCCGTCGATTGCTCCAGCGGATAGACATCATCTGGGATATGGTAAGTTGATGATCTAGGAGGCTCCATCGAACTGTGATGATGTATAGGACAGAGCCCCAAGGAAAGATCAAATTTGTGATTTTCCTGGACGACTTGGAGTCATCGAGAGACCTTTGAAGAAGGGTCCTACATGTTGCATACATTGAGCTCTAGGAGCTCTGGGGGGCTTGCAGTTCTACTGGACTGGAGCAACATACGACCACAGGGTGACTCACCCTCCCCTGGTGGTGCGCACTAGAACAAGATGATTTGCTCTCTTGTGGGACAAGATGATTCGCTCTCTTGTGGAACAGGATGATTCGCTTTCCTGTGTAGCAGGATGATTAGTTCTCCTGTGAGGCCTGGATTGATGTGTTCTCCATGGCGGTTGTAGCAGGATTGATGTGTTCTCCTGTGAGGCCTGGATTGATGTGTTCTCCATGGCAGTTGTAGCAGGATTGATGTGTTCTCCTGTGAGGCCTGGATTGATGTGTTCTCCATGGCGGCCTGGATTGATGTGTTCTCCATGGCGATTGTAGCAGGATTGATGTGTTCTCCTGTGAGGACAGGATTGATTAGTTCTTCTGTTGAGGCATCCTACCCATGCAGTCTGGGACTCATGGGAAGTACCTCTCATCTGATCAATGAGCAGGGAAATGAAGTTAGGGACCATAGTAGTACCGATGGATGCATCATTGTATCTACCATACTCCCTACGGTAGGATGACCTCCATTGATCTGGGATCAATGATACTGGTCTGGGACCAGTGGTAGGGGTTGTACCATACTATGACGCTGACTTCGGGTCAGTTGAGACTGGTCTGGGGCCAGTGGTACATACTCCGAGACTAACTTCGTGTCAGTGCAGTACTGGTCTGGGACCAGTGAGAGTGTACATACTATGACACTGACTTTGGGTCGGTTGAGACTGGTCTGAGACCAGTGGTATACTGTCTGAGACTGCAATATTGGTCTGGGACTAGTGGTAGGAGTGGTACTTATATGAAGCTGACTTCGGGTTGGCTGAGACTGGTCTGGGATCAATGGTACACACTCTGAGACTGAATTTGAGTCAGTGGAGGATGATACTAGTCTAGGACCAGTGGAGTTGTACTCACTATGACGCT